>JAHDVE020010393.1:0-188279 GCA_022606495.2 Halesus radiatus
AATTGATGGAAGTTCATAATAGCCAGGTCCAGGGCTACAAACATCGCTGATTGTTCTGAGACTTGTATTGTTTGAAAATCGTTTGGCTTGTCCAAAACGAACATTATTCCCTGAGTAATAATAATGCTTCTCCGCACGGGAGGGGCTTTTGCGATTCTTTAATGTTAAATAGGAATACGCAGAATTCGACTGGTTTTTGGTAGGCGAAAATGCTTAGCTCATCATTCTCTATAGTATATAGTAATGTTATTTATATTATAGCAAGGTTGGAGTATATATAAAATATTACGTTTCTTTTAGGAGTTCTGATTTAGATTGGCCTCGAAAGCCTGCTATATAGGTCTTTTTGAGATTCCTCCGTGATACTGGACTGCATGCTCGACCTATTGGACCGTTTGAGCTCGTAATTAAGGAAAAGTTCACCTGTGGCTGCCTCTTGCTCGTTATAAAGAATAATTCGATAGCTGTACACTCTTGTATTTGTGAAATCCCGACAACTACAACTGTTTCGTCCAAGTACGATATCAGAACTGTGGGGTTTCTTGTTAGCACTATTATTTGGTTTGACGCTGTGCACTTAGAAATAAATAGGAGTGTCCTCTGAAAGCAGGTTTACTTTCTTGTTGAGCCAGAAGACTTAGCGATCGTTCGAGGAGTCCGTGCGAATCGATTCTTGTCCGTGGAGGATGGAGAGGTAGACTAAATAGTTTTAGGTGGAACGATCAAAATTTTTGTAGATAATGGAATGCATTACGAGAGTACCAATTGCTTCACGACTAGACTATGAATGCTGAGAACCGCTGTTTAACCTTTTGATCGACTCGAGATGTTGTTGGGCATTAGAAGTGTTATCAGCAATCATTTTTTCGATCCTTTAAACTTCGCTTTCAGCGTCGGAAGAGATTGTTTCAGCCTCGAGGGCGTTGTTTGATATTGTTTTTTGTTTTATATTTTTAATATTTTATAAAACATTTTTGGCAGAAGGAGTGCTTGTTTATATTTTTTTTTGTCTCGGTTCCTCGCCCACTCTCTACAGGATGATTGAAAGTGGCGTGATTTCATCCATGTGATGTGTTATCAGTGCTATTTTTTCACGAGGCAGGATTTAAGGAGACTACAGCAGTGGTCGGGGAATGGGTTTCTGAGCTTCAGTATTTTACTCCTAAATAGTAGAAATTAGGTGCTTTAAAAATGGACTTGAAATCTAATCGTTATGGGAATTCTTTCTGGAACTCTGGTTCTCAATCGAAATGAATGATAATTTCGAGAAACCAAGAGTTTTTTTACGTATAGGCGAGATTGGAGACTGCGTTCTAGTTTATTGTGTATTATTATGCATTTCAGAGATTCGATGACTATTGTTTTCTGGTTTCTGGTTATTCTCAGGGAAAGATGCAGGGGAGTAGTTGACGTGGAAACTAAGCATTCCACTTCTTAGCCCCTCAAATGTAATTGGTAACGAAATATCATAATTTTAGAGGGGAAATACTGGGGTATACGTACAAGTCCCAATCTCATAGGCTTCTTGTGACGGGCCTGCTTTTCCCTCGTACTATTCAGGCGTCTCAGACGCAAGAGGCTCGATATATTTGATAAAAAAGGTCAGGGATACAAAATGAGGCAGTTTAAAATACTCACCCCAGTGATAAGGAGAGAATTTCTGAGAACACAATGCAGTTTTGCCTATGCAGACTGAGTTGTGATTGGTCCTCAGTTCGATAAAAATCTTATTTCTGAAGGTCTTATGCTTGATGGAGTGGATATTAGCAGTTATTCCGAAAATCAGCAGCGGCTCTTGCGAAGCAGCAAGGCTATCATATGAAGAGTTAATGATCGGCTACTCATTACGGTCCTGTCTGATGGGAAGTTTTCTCCTTCTTGATAATCTAAATAGTCGGCTGGATTTCGGGTTTAAATTATTGGAATTCTTGCCTTATCCAGCCACTTCAACAATTTAATCCTCTTCCGAGAGATACTTTTGTATTTTGTTGATTTATGGTGATTTCTTTGGAAAGTCTCTATATGGCTCCTCCAAAGTTCTATTGTTATTATTTTCATAGTTTGAATTATCTGCTGAAATGTGATAACTATGTCTTCTATCACTTTATTGATTGGTATATTATTATTATTGGTCTAAATATCTATTGGTTCTCGAAACTTCTGGATTAACAACAACTTTTCCGTTATCTTCTTCTGGAAGTGTTGTCCTAACAAAATGTTGCGAACAGTCCACATAGAGTCCCATGCTGTTATTGAGGATTGTTTTGTTTACATTTAAAGAGATGTCACCAAAATTCAAATTATTCAATAAAGAAATATCTCGCGCAACTGTATCACGGCTGCAGTCTAACTCTTTGGGCTGACCTTCACTCAAGAGATTGAATTGCAACTCTTCAGCAAGGTCCTCTCTTCTCAATCTTGATTAATCAAATTAGTTGCTGGTTGTTGTCTATACTGGTATTATTTTATTTTAGCTATCGATTTGGGTCAACTGCTATTTCATATCTGTACCACTTTGTTAAAAACTGAAATGATTAGATTTTCTCCGTATTTCATCTTTCTCGGAAGGCTGACTGTTTTTAAGGCAAGGTACATCCATTATACCTTTTTCTTGAGTCATTGTTGTATTGAATGCAAAGAGGAGATGCTAACTACTGAACGAGTTATCTTTACTCTCGATCATTTTGTCTATACCTTTGATCAAACCCAATCCTTCATCAGCCGATTATGTACTAATTTTTCCCCCTTTATCATTGAAATTATTATTATAACTGAGAGCAACAGGGCTATGCTTTTAAACTTTTTCATTTTGATTCTCAAATTCCACAATATTTTAGCATTAGGAGCGTTTGTTATTCAGTAAAGAGATCGGCTTTTAAGGATTCTATGTTGGAGAGACTTCTGTGTCAAAGATATTCAATTGGTTTGTAATATTAATCTAAAGTAAGGTCATCATCGCCTCTTCACCTTTTCCTTTGATCTGCAATAATTATTTTCCATCTCCAGAATTATGTCTAAGGTGTTTTTATATCTCAACGATACAATCACAGAGAGTGACTTCTTCGCTGGAGACAATGCTTTTATTGGGATTAAAAATCTGATTTTCCTCATC
The DNA here is from genome assembly GCA_022606495.2 of Halesus radiatus. Classification (NCBI taxonomy): domain Eukaryota; kingdom Metazoa; phylum Arthropoda; class Insecta; order Trichoptera; family Limnephilidae; genus Halesus; species Halesus radiatus. The sequence continues at coordinate 3,113 of JAHDVE020010393.1, forward strand.
AGTCTCTGTCGGAGATATTGATGGAGCCAGTGTACGTTTGTGTTTTATTTGCAGACGAAATGAGTCCGAGACTCCTTTTGGAATGAAGAATGTCTCGTTGAACTATCCGTGGGTGGCAGCAAGAATTGTTCTAGTAGATCGTGAATTTCCAGTTGATTAGATAATTTTGCAATAAATATTCTGCAGCAAATAATATCATATTTTGAAACTAGGAAAGGAAAATAATAAATGTTAGAGACATTTCGTATGAGTTTAGAGTTATATATTTTGTTTACTGGAAGCGGGATTGTGCAGCCGATTAGATTGAACTTGCCTAGCCTTAATTTTATCATAACCACAACACAATATAAATAAAATAAAATAAATAAATAAATAAAAAATGTTTATCTATCTAAAATATATCTATATATTTACTAAATAAGACAGAATATTATATTATATTAATTATATTATATTGTAACCTATTTATATATTTCAATCTTCGCATTTGATCATCCAAATTACACTATCAATATAATTTTATTAAAAAAAAAACTAAATTATATTTCAGAGATACTTCATAATAATATTTAAGTAACATGTATATTGTGAAATAACTACAACTTTTTTTTTACTATTATTTGTTTACTTTACTATTATTTATAAGTTTCCTTTTATTTAAAACAAAAATTGATTGACAATGTGGACAACAGATCGATTTCCAGCTGCAAATCGTGCTGTTAGAAGTATATCTAAGCCGAGAAAAAACGAGTATATAAATATGATGCACCAACATCTGCAAGCAGAGGCAAACAGGCATAAACAGAAACACCAGCCACTCCACCACACCACCAGAAACAACGATTGGACAGAAGGCACCCATAATCTAATTTCTTCACGCAAGGTCTCATAGACCATATAATTAGAAAGGCCACGCGGGAACCTGACGATGTCTGGCGACAACATAAAAAACCATCATAACAACTAGATGAGTCCGCATAAATAGTCACGTTATCCGGTGTCAGGCAGCACGTAGCTAAATCAGTATGGAACTCCCACCAAGTAGCACAAGCAGAAATCATACAAATCCCAGCCCTACATGATGCTGGCGACGCATTCAACGAAGATAAAAGGACTACAAAATGCTAAATAAAAAACCTACAAATAGGAGCAAGTGGGGTTGAGTGCTGAGTATAACATTCCTTTTCTACAGACTCTGAACCAGTAAAAAATTATAAATCCGGTACAACTTTCCCAGGATTAACTTTCAAATAAAGGCCGGATTATATCTTCTTTACAGGCCTTGAAGAAGAAAGGGAATCTATTCAAAGAGAGGCTTGAGGAAAACGCCAAGAGATATTTCCACGCTCTCAATTCTCCGACGAATAGGAACTCTCCCCAAAAGAATAATAAAAACCATAATATAAATACCAACTCGGAAGAAGCATCTGGATTCAAGGGAGTTCCTGCATAAAAGATGAGACTAAGCAGTGCGTCACAACAACAGCAACAACAAAATCAACAAATACCTGAAGGAAAAGCACTTATCAAAACATCTAATTATAGTCCTTTGTTCGAAATTCCCAAAAATAATTACCCCCTTAATAATAACGACCATTATCAAAAATAAATTATCCTACCTAAACCGCCAAAAATGGCTGAAGCAATCAACGATAACAACAATAATAATAATATTGTCCTTGGCCAAAAGAACCTTTCAGAAGACAAGAACAAGAGCAACATCAAAAGTGCCCTATCCATGCTGGTCAAGGAATTCGCGCCTCCTAGTATGATACCCGTATCCTCAGACGAATCTAGTATTGTCGAATATATGCCAGCCAATAGGATATCAACTCCCGAAGAACTCATGATGGACACGATGATCGATAGAAACTAAATAAGTAAGCACCAGAATAAAAAACACTTGGCGTTGGAAGAGTTAGATTTCGGGAACTCACAAGACCTTTACCGGCACACCAGCAACAATCCCATGATCTCAGGTTTTGGCAAAAACTAAAAAACTGAAGAATCGATCGCCTATCTAAAAGATGTGTCGATGGTGTCGGAAGCCCAAACCATCACACAAAGCAAGAATAGTAATAATAATAATATTAAAGGAATTGGTAAACAAATTCTGAATCTCGAATGCATTTAGCATGACAACGTACAATAAATACAAACGAAGGCTTCCAAGCCTTCAGCACCTCAGCGCAATAAATCCCCTCAGGGCTAAAACTCAGGAAAATAAAAGTTAGTTGAAAAGATAAAGAGTGGGGATACTATCAACAAAAAAGAAGGAAGTAAGATAATTACTGCAAAACCAGGAGTATCGCAGGGTCAAACGAACAATAATCTTGGGGGTATTAATAATTCTGGCAGTAATGCTAATACATACAATCCTTACAACCCCTACGCTGTGTCCCAAGGGAAACAAAATAACCCAGAAACCTCCCTCAAGCAGCCAATGAAAGAAAAACACTAAACATCGGCGAACAAAAAACCTGAAAGATAAATATTTGACGAATCTCTCTAAGAAATAGATATTGATACTTCAAAACCGCCACCCAAGAAAGCCTTAAAGCCGTAACAACAGCAGCACCGGCAGCACGAAGAAGCAGAGAAAGTCACTCGATAAATTAATGGACCAAAAACACTTAAGTCTCCTCAATAACCCCAAAAAGCTTAGCCAGTCAACGGGAGAACATAGTCGCAGATGTCCCTCAGGCCTGAAGATCTTGAGTAGATACTCGAAATCATTCAAGAACACGGATCTCTAGTTGATATCCTCGGCGAGTACACCATTAAAACTAAGAACTTCTACAAAGGCATCAGGTTCCAGTGGGAACTAGTCACCTTGCAACTCTATCGGAAATTCTACTTCTAAAGAACCATGATAGTCAAGGCACTAAAAGGGTCGGGAAAGAACTGCTTCCAGCTGGAGGGCCTGCGAATTGAAGATGCTGAGCTCAAGGAGTGTATAAGAATCCCGGACTTTGTAGAGTATCGGAAAAAGTTGGAAAGCGAAGAACCTCGAATTCTGCAGTGTATGAGTGGATACTACCGGAGAGCAAAATAATTATCCACTGATTCCTCCCTGACTGATAGCATTTCTGCAGATCCTTACGAACAAGTGAAGAAGGAACTGGGGAAATAGTATAACTTTGTCGGAGCCACAATTAAAAATGGACTCAAAGGCGAAGCATTGTAGAATTTTAAAAGAAGGCAGGTCTATCTAGCCTAGCTGCTGATGCTCGTGGAGAATTTCCAGGGAAACTTCGTCAAAGACTTTGAGGAGGATGAGTAAGTCGAGAATACGGACGATTACCTCAAAGAGTATCAACCAGTCATAAATTAAATCTTATCGTGAATGATTTTTATTTGTATTCTGCTTCTTTGTTACTTTTTATATTTCTTCAGCATAACTATGTTGTAGCTTGATAAAATTATATTTATACTTTCATAATTCTTTTTTAAAATCCACAGAAAAAACATTCATAACGATTAAAAATACCCTTTTGAGGAATTGGAAATATAAACAAAAAAATTTAGTAAGTTTTGTAATGGATCTTTCTTCGAGTCAACTATCTTTGAGCGAAGAGTACGCTCGAATCTAGCAACAAGTCAAATAAAATCTAGCTGTTCGCAACCGGCGAGCCAACAAATTCGAGCATGCCCAAAAAGGATAACAAATCCAAACTAATAACAATTCTAACAATCTAAATATTAACTCTGCGTTCGAAAGACAGGTCCAATCATTGAACATAGAGAACTAACAACTATCCACCCACATCCAGGAACTCTATAAGTATATCAACGAGACGAGCGAAAAGTACAGCCAAAATGTATAAACCCTCACCGCTTCTTACAAGCAGCTGTATCTCGCCTCCAACACTCAAAGCCAGACATTCACCAACGAATTGCTGCTTATGAAGAATCAGGTGAATATGTTGCAAGAGAGCCTCAAGCGAGAGGAAGCTAAAACCGAAGAACTAGAGTCTTAAAAGGCTGTCCTAAAGCACGAAGCACAGATCAAAGAAGAAATCGTTAACCAGTTGAAGAGCCAGATCGATCAGAAGTGGAGGGAGGGGCAGCGATAAAAAGAAATCTGGAATGATCTGGTCACAAGTATGGAAAAAGATTCGTCGAACAAATCGATGCGTATTAGTTAACTCGAAACTAAAATAAGCGAGCTGACCTCCACAATCGGAGTCCACAACAAAACAATCGAGAGACTAGAAAAATAACTGCTTACCCGATACTCTTTGCCTGATAAGATCAAAGATTGCCAGATAAGAATCGGCACTGATTAAGTAACCATCCAAAACTTCAGAGAAAACCTTGCTAAAACAGAGAGTTAACTGGATCATGCCAAAAATGAGCTGAGGGCTGCCCGTAAGGAAATTGAGGCCTTAAAACTAAATAACCAAACTTACAGAGACTCAATGGATACACATGTTTTAACCAAGTTGAAACAACACGAAGATGTCTGGCATTTAAAGGCTGAATAATACACCAACACCATCCTCAAGCTCAAGCTGGAGCTCGACAGCACCCAGGCAATCTTAATGGGCAGAACCGCACAAAACGAAGCCCTCCAAGATCAACTACTTGTTAAACAGAAAGAGCTCGACCTTCTCATTAGAGACCACGGCAGCTAAAGAAATGAAAAAGAGTCCTATTTATCAGAGTTCAAGAACCTCAAAAAGAATTACGAGAATGTAATTTCCAACCTGGAGGAGGCCGTAAAGAAATTACAGATCCGATCCTGGAGTCTAGAAGACTAAAAAAAGGATCTAGAAGCAGAGGTTGACAAGTTTAGGGTGCTGCTCGAGGAACTGCAGGCTGCAAATCGATATGACGCGGGTTCGAAGGAGATCATGGACTATAACGTGTCAAGGCTGAAGAAGGAGGAGCCGTTCAGAATAACCAGAGAACATTTGGGGGAGGCGAAAGCGGCTGCTGAAAGGATAGTCCACGCAGAAAATGAGTTGAGATTTGCTGATGTTGAGACTAAGAAACGTCTAGCAGCGCATACCCTTAGCATCGACGATGACGAGGATGAGCTGGCAAACAATGATTTAGCATGGGATAAACTAATGGAAGGAATAAATTCTATAAAAATAAAACCTCTTCCTGATTACTGATCTCTATATATCTCTATCTTTAATATATTGTTTTATAATATCCATTTTTTGGTATTTGGTAAAAAAGTAATTATAATTAGAATAATGATAAATTTGCTTTAAGAAAAATAGCAAATAAAGTATTGCGACATTCAATAACGATTGTCAGTAATAAATTTTCAGAATAAAATATCTATCTCACTTGATTAAGTAAAAATATCAAAAAATTCACTGGGGGAAAATATACACTGATTAAAATAATAGCATGTTTGCTCTTCGTTCTCAATACTTTTATAAGATTATACATTGATCATTAAGATCAAAGAAAATTTACTAATATAAATAAATATCAACACAGTTTGCCAGTATCGATATTAAATACATTTAATAGCAAAAATATTTTAATTTTCTGGAAATACTTTTAACAAAATACGTTCAAATCATATTCCTATTCAGAAACTATGATTAATGGAAAAATGCATCAACATTAGTTGTGATTTTAGTTGCTTTTGTAGCGAAAGATATTAAAAAAAAAAAATATCATTATTTCTAGAAAATGAGAAACAAGATACTAGACTAAAAAAAATATACTATCAATCATCTTGATTAGATCTCAACAATTATATTTTTTCTTACTCATAAAATTTTTCTAAAAACATATTTTTTATATTTTTCAAAATAAAAATAAAAGTACAAAACAAGAAACGATTCGAACTTAAATCAATCTCGTATATAGAGATATCTAATCTCTTATATAGATATATCTAATTAACCGATTTAAGAGCAGCGATGGAAAACAATTTTGAGAAATATAATATTAACAAAAAAAAAAGAAAAAAAAAATACCTAATTAAAAACTTAATTTTCTATTAAGTACAATGGCAAAATTAATTCCAATTTTATCCCTTCTTCTATTAGCAGGATTGGTATGCTCTTCCTAGGTCTTGGATGTCAAGTCATTGGCTTTGACCATCTACAACGACAATTTCGGCATCGTCAAGGACACCAGGACCATCCAGTTCGACAATGGCGTTTCCAACGTCTACTTCACTGACGTCGCCTCCACCATCCAGACAGAGACAGTCATCTTCAGCGCCGTCGACGCCGCCACTCCCGTCCGCATCTCCGAGCAGAACTTTGAGAACAACCTGGCCAACAAGCAAGCCGTGCTCAAGAAGTACATCAACCAAAGGGTGTCCATCGTTGTCAACCAAGGACAGACAGCCGCCACAGTCATTGGGAAGCTCCTGGCCTACTCCCCCACTTACATCATCGAAACCCCCTTCGGCATTCAGATGTTCGATTAGGTCAAATCCATCACCGTCACCAAGTTGCCTGAGGGCCTCCTCACACAGCCAACCCTCGTCTGGAAGGTCGTTTCTCAGAAAGCAGTGACTGCTGATTTCGAGGTGAGTTACCGTGCGACGGGCTTCAGCTGGAAGGCCGATTACATCGCCGTGCTGAACTCGGAAGAGACAGCCATAGACTTTTCTGGCTGGGTGACGATCGACAACAACTCAGGAAAAAGGTACCAGAACACCTCCCTCAAATTAATAGCTGGGGATGTCAATATCGTGAGTTCTCCTGTTAATAGAGCCATGCCCACCATGATGATGGCCCGTGGCCAAATGATGGATTCAGCTCCTGCTTTTAGCGAAAAATCCTTCGCTGATTACCACATGTACACCCTTGATAAAAAAGTGGATGTCAGCGAGAACCAAAGGAAGCAGATTGAATTTATCCCCAAAGCCCTGAATGTTATAGTTGATAAATTTTACTTGGTCAGCATCAGTGCTGGAGGAAGCTCAGAAATCGGTATCAAGGCCCAGTCCAAGATTCGATTTTCCAACTCCAAGAAAAATTCGATGGGTATGGCCCTTCCCAAGGGAACGATTAGGGTTTTCAAGAAGGATGATGATGGTGCCCTGGAGTTCATCGGTGAAGACTCGATCGATCACACTCCGAAGGATGAGAACGTGACTGTGAAGACAGGAAACGCCTTCGACGTGGTGATCAGGAAGACCTCGGTGAGCAGAACGAACGTGAACAACGGATACGATGCCACCCTTAAGCTGGAGGTTGTAAATCACGGGGTGAGGCCTGCAAACATAAAAGTGGAACTGAACAACTACTACGGAGATAACTTTAAACTGGTTGCGAAGAACTCAGCACAGCCCAAATGGTAGAGGGTGGATGCAACTAAATTCCAATCAACATTTACTGTTGCAAAAGATGCTACAGTCACAATAGACTGGGATGAATCTCAAAGATATTGATGAACAAGATTCATTTAAAAAAAAAACAATAAATATTGCCAATAAATATAATTTAGTCTATTTATAATACTATTCAAAGTACGTTGATATTATTATTTAATAGTAAAGAAAGAAAAAATATTTTAGTGAGTAAAAAAATAAACAGGCAAACTATGTTTGGATATATTACAGTTGACATTAAATTTGGAATAACAAATGATACTTTGTTTGTGTATTTGTTTAAGACACGGGTTGGGGTTGGGGTTGGGGTTAGTTGGGTTAGTTAAAGGTTGGGGTTAGTTAGTTGGGTTAGTTAGTTGGGTTAGTTGGGGTTAGTTAGTTGGGGTTGGGGTTGTGGGGTTGGGGTTGGGTTTAGGTTACAAGAGTGAGGTCAGAAAAAGAAGCTGCCTCATGAGTCATCGAAAGAACGTGATATTAAAATCGTGAAACCTGTGAAGGTAATCCAAGAACAAAAACAAGCAAAACAATACAGAATTTAAGCTATCTTTGTCGCTAATCTTCATCTTAGTCATTCTCCAAATAAAATTGTGACAGATTGTACCTGAAAGGTAAAACAAAAAACTATATTCCCTGCATAAGATAATAATAATCTGGGTACAAGTACAACACCACCTGAAATTTAGCCATACGATAGTTAAATGCCTGGATATAAAAAAAAATGCATACCTACCCAGCCTTTCACACCCAGACTTTCAGCCTACATTAAATATTATAAAAAACTAGGTGAAGTACCCGGCGCGTTGACCGGGATTATGAATGGTTCAGAGTAAAGTTTAGAGGTTGTGAAGTGTAACCCCTTCCCATGCCCCTACCCCGACCCCTACCACTACCCTACACATTACTTAAATTTTTTTATCAAAATTTACCCAAAAGGAGAGCATATCTTTTTACACAAGGTGGTCAGATTCTCATTTTCGCCTAATCATGACATACGAAGTTTTACACCCCAACTTATTCTCTTCAGTAGCATTAAGAAGAAGTAATATTCTGCTTCCCATATCATTAGGTTTCTAAACGATATCAAACCGTTATAAAGTACATCATTTTAAATATCGCAGGCAAGCCGTCGCTCAGCGCCTAAGCGCCAATTTAGCAAAACCCCAGCCCGCGGGAGTGTCCGTAATATTTTCAGTGAAAAACGTAATCTCTGTTGTCATTTGTTAAGCACTCGGGCTAATGAGAAGAACCCAGAAATAACGACGGGTAATCTCCCACCTGGCACCTGGTGGTCGCGCGCTAGCTGAGCCGTGCCGTCCATGTAGGCACACAAGTACTGCCTACCCTTACTCGCATAACGCATTAACCACCTTTCCATCTACTATATCTTTATCCCACTCCTATGTTCCCCTCCACTCTCCCCTCCCTCGACTGACATAGTTTAACCGCCCTACCCATACGAACGTATGTGATACGGCCGCTATATTATCGCCCGAATACAAAAGCCTTATCCCGTACGTTCAGATACAAAACAAACTGTACCTGAAACCCACAAAACATTCGTATAAGTCAAGTTGGTTCCTACGTCATCTCGTTTAGTATTTCGAGGTCAGCCGAAGCTAACGGATGTGTTCGGGTATTTTCATCTCTCCCATACAAATTGGTATGTTGTAAACACGTACTGTTATTGCGAAATCTAATAAAAAAAACGATGTTTTTTTACCTACTTTTTTTAATAATAACCCAAAGGACGGGCGGTTAAGTCAATTCAATTAAAACTGTATATTGTCACACTTTACTCATAGTATTTATCATCAGCAGTGGAAAATTTATAATTGGCGTGATTTATTGTTTTTATTGGTATGTATATACATATGTAAATTAGGGATTTGCTGTTAATTTTCCCAAAAACAAATAAAAAAAATCTAAACAATTGCAAGAAACCCATCTACACTTTCAAAAACACGATAGTAGCATTACCTAAGAAACGCAGCGCCGCGCGCGGCGCATCGAACGCACTCGTATAAGGTGTCAAATGCAGGAAGTAAGCATGCAAAATAACGTACACGTCATATTTGAATGTTGTCTTCATTTGACACAAAAAATGTACATGTGTGCGCGATGCTCTGAAAGGCCATGCCTTCCGGTACAAATATGTAGCCAATTGTGGCAATCAGTGCCATCTGTTGGTACCTCTATTAATTAGTACTTTACTAACTAAATAATGATCGTAATATGTTTGCATTATTGTAGAGTCGAAAAAAAAAGGAAAATTTTCTATAGATAATCAAAATAAAAATTGATGTGACTTTGGTAATCCCAATCGAAATCGGCTGAATCCAGCAGCTTAGCCATTCTTAGCTACAACTTCGCTGTTTTTCCTACTGCCTACCTTGATTAAAAAGTTTGTGCACGCCACTGCACGCTAGATGTGGGTGCTAGTGGCTGGAAATAATTAATCCTACGGTTAGTTTACCTGCGTGGGCCTGTTCATTAACTGACACCTGTAGTGTGCTGTGTGGTGCGTACCACGTCGACAGGTAATCAGTAATCGATTAATCACACTCCCGTGATCACAAAACCACGATTAGCAGTCAGCAGACTTACCTGGAACAAGACAAATACAATGAGTTAGATGTGTCAGTCAGAAAATTCAAGCAAAATTATTTAAAATAAATACTTTACCGACAATATATTATTTGATTTTACTTTTATATTAACAGAGCATTGAAATTATAAAAAGAACAGCACATACATAATGAATGAATGAATGAATGAAGCGATGATAAAAATTTGAGAGAAATATTCAAGTCAAAACCTGAACATTGAACAAGGTCCATGATGTTAGACATTAAAAGATATTCATCGAAGTTTACTTTAGCAAAGACTGAAAAAAATCATTTAGACTGGTACCAAAAATTCAAGGCCCTGGCTTGAGTTAATAAGTCTCGATATTCTGGACAGTGGAGAATAATGGTACCCATAATTAATTAGTAGTGTTGATTGACGAAAAACTATTCATTGTTTCACTATGTAATTTTGAATAGTTATTTTTTAGAATTTTTTGACACGGGAGGTCCAAGGGAAATAATTTCCCTCAAGGCCTATGTCATATTTAGGAATGCTGTGTGGGGGGTCTCTTAGAGGATAGGAAAGTGTGAACTTGAAGAGACCTTGAATGTTGTGGGAGGGAGGAAACACAGACGCCGGAAAATCATTCCACAGCCGAGCAACAACTTTCGAGATATTTTTTAAAAATTATAAATATATGTGCATTTTTTGTTTTCAATGGAAAGTACAGATATAATTAATATCTTGGAATGGTAACGACAACATTATGAAGAGTTATGTTGACCTAAAAAATTGCAGCAGAACGTTAGCATTGAATTACAAGCTAAATCTACGTTCGCTCTACATGCCCAAACCATCTATGCGTCCCTTTCTTAATCTTGCTCGTAATCCAGATTGTAGTTATATATTAAAATTATTTTGAAAACAGATAGATTTTTTTTTTCCATGTGACACCTCACAACCCTGTATGTACAGAGCACGTACAGGTTAACTATATCGCTACCCTGTTGGGAAACGTTGTGAGGCGGGTTAAGGAGGGGCTGTATGAAGGTATTTGTTAATGCAGGCTTTGAAGAGGCCCGGATTGAATGTTGGGGGAAAGACAGATGCCGGTACCTCGTTCCACAGCGAGCAGATTTACACTAAAACGAGTCGGCGAAACGACCCGTTCTCATGAAGCCGACATCGACCGTGACCGGATGTTCCGCTCGTGTCCGTCGAATTTCACGCACGTGCACCGACGCGGAGGGGATGTTAGTTCATTCAATCAGGCTCCGTTGAAAAATCTGTAGAACAGACTCAGCATACCTTCATTGCGTCTTTGCATTAGAGATGGCAGTCGGTCCGTTAACAACGTATTGTCAATCAGACGCACCGCCCTCCTTTGCATAGAATCAAGCGGGTTTATCAAGTATTTGGGAGCTCCAGCCCAGAGGTGACTTCCAAATTCAATTGTTGGACGTACTTGACATTTGTATAGGGTGGCAAATATTACAACTCTTATTACTGTACTCTTATAGTACATATCAGTTCTTACTCAGTAATCGACAATTTCGCAAATTCAAGTTCTAGCATTACACCAGCCTTCAAGCCTCACTAGACAATTTTTATTATTCACCAGAAATATACTCATGTGTTAACAACGATAGTGTTTATATCTAGTTTGAGAAACAATCACCCATTAACGTAAAGATTTTATCGACAAATTCCATCCATCCAATTGTCCAAGATTTACAACCTTGGGCAGAGAAAATATCAAAATTTTAAAAATATTCATGAAAATAAGACCTTTACGCTACAGATAAAATGGGACAATTAGAAACACCCCCTCAAAAGGCAACAATCCCCATGGCCTACTTCCTAAAGTAGAGCCATCTTGTATTCATAATTCACGGTATTCAGGGCAGTTGTCGTTAGCAGTCAGCTTTATTTCGGGCGAATACTGCCACGGAAATACTTACAACAGAAGCCGTCGTGTTTCATATTTTTTAGGGGTCGTAAAGATTATAAAAGACTTTCTCACGGCCGAGGCCTGCCACTTGACATCCACATGGTTCCAAGACGTTAAGGGTCTCTAAAAAAAATCAGCAGACCGAAATCTCTGGAGGGCGCACCTGTGAATAGAATATTCGGGTTCGTTAGAACCTTGAAGGAGGAAGGTTGAAACGACTCGTATTTTAAGTCCAATTTATGGGGACAATAATATTCCTGGGAATTGGTGTAGAATAAAATATTAACATTTTTTTTCTTTTTTCTTCATTAACTCCGTAAAGCAGGCTCTGACAAAAATAATTACCCTTGAGTCCTATGTCACCTTTGTGGATGCTGTATGGAGGGTCTTTTTGGGGAAGGAAAAGGCGAATCTGGGTCTTAAAGAGACCCATGTTCACCAATTCCGTCAGGCCCACTAGCATAGTTAAGGCAATGCAATGCGAAGGAACGGAAATCATGCGAATTAAAATACAATGTATTGTAACACTAATAAATACAGTGTTTTTCTCAAATATTTAAATTATCACATTCTGTCATTGCGTATCATGTTTAGTTTACACTTATGGGGATCCACTTCGTAAAATTCGACCGAAAACACGCACTCCTTATGCAGGCTGCGGCGAAGATTCAAATTCACGTTTAACACCGGCCGCATATGCTTCGATTTACGCAAAAAAACACCACCAAAATGTGTGTTTTAGCATATGCTTCGATTTACGCAAAAAAAAAACACCACCAAAAAGTGTGTTTTAGCATATGCTACGATTTACGCAAAAAAAACACCACCAAAATGTGTGCTTTAGCATATGCTTCGATTTACGCAAAAAAAACACTACCAAAATGTGTGTTTTAGCATATGCTTCGATTTACGCAAAAAAAACACCACTAAAATGTGTGTTTTAGCATCTGCTTCGATTTACGCAAAAAAAAACACCACCAAAATGTGTGTTTTATTTTATTTCGTTAAGTTCTGGCATAATTATTAAAATGTATTTCCGGCATATTCTAAAAAACTTAATTTGTCACAATGAACAATACGACAATATCGGAGAAAGGGTTCGTAAGTGGCAGATTTAGCACTTTAAACAATTTTTTTAGGTCTGATACTTTATTTCTTTCAAGGCTTACAAAAAGACTCGCCAATAAAATGCCCGGTTAAACGAAAGGTCAAAGTAGTATTTAATTAAATCATCTATGATATATCCAGGGAATACAATTTTCAAACCAAAAACGTATGATTTTACATTACTTGCCTTAACAATTTAAAGACAAAAAATATGCTGTCCACATAAAGCGCTCCTAGCGTTTGAGTCAGTTTTTTATAGCAGTCAAGGAGTTTCAAAAATGTTCAACAAATGCTTGATACTTGATCGCACGTGTCTAGTGTTAGGCTAGCCGGTTAGTGCTTACCTAAAGTCACTTATAGAATAAGATTTTTTTTCACGCACCGGTGAGCAAATGCGTTCACAGCCCGCAACACTGTAAATAACTAAATGTGTAAAAAAAAAGGTAATATTTATTAAAAAATTTTAAGCTTTTTAAGGTCGTTTTATAAATATTCTCCAGTCTTAAAAATTATGAATATTTCAAATAAATACCAACTCTTCTTGTACCACCAATCTTCTAATAAATGTAGCATCAATAATAGAAAAGGAGGATAAAATAGCAATTGTAAAAATCATATCTTCTCTAAGCTTAAATTTTCTGATAAAACAGTGTTCATCTGAAGCGACCTGCCAGGTAAGTATGTTTTTCTGTATCTTTTTGTACATAATTAGATAGATAATAGGAAGTAATATTAATACAGCGCCCTTGAGGTGATTTTTCACAAAACGGCGCTATACAAATCATCCAATTAGTATTATTATTATTAGATCATGCATCGCACGCCACTTAAAACAGAAACAAAAAAACAAATGACAGGAGGCGGTAAAATGAAGGGTAGGGTAGTAAACTACGAACTAGACTGTGAACTACAAATATTTTATTTTATATTCAGGTAGACTCTGATAACACGACACGAGATTAATATTACGGAATTATGAAAATTAGTAATTTTGTGATGAAACATAATTACATTAAGCAATGGAAATGTGTATTTTTTATGTTACACCTCACAGGAGCGCCCCTGTGTTTAAATGAAATTGTTTTTGTGAAAAATCACCTCAAGGGCGCTGTACAAATCTACTTGCTAGGGTTTATCTTATTATGCACAGATACAGAAACATACTTACCTGGTAGGTCACTCCAGATTAAAACGTTACATTACAAAGTTTTCGCTTGAGAAGATATGATTTTGCACGCGCAGGACACAATATTAGAAAACACTGCACATTGCATGATATTGCAGTTACTGTTTAAATCATATTTGTCATTGATATTATATTTATTAGAAGGTTATTGGCTAAAGAAGAGTTAGTATTTATTTGAAACAATATTTTATTTGATATCACTTTCCGAAGAGATCAGTTTTTAGTTTTGCTCTTTATGTGTAAAGACAAGATCACCACGTGACTGCGTTAGCAAGGTAGGAAGGGATTTATTAAAGCGGGTCTTGAAGAGGACGGGATAATATGAAGGAGAAAAACTTACACAAAACGAGTCGGATAAACGACCCGTTCTCAAGAAGCGATATCAATGGTTTATTCGACTTCACGATATATTTTTGTAGACCGTTATTGGACGGTTGGTATATGTGCTTTTCTTATTTCTTTGTAATAAAATATTTGTGTATAATAAAAAATTTAAAAACTAAATAAAATAAACACGCCAACCTGTCCGAACCTAACCGCCTTCATATCAATTTAAAAAAAGTTTTCGTAATGAATTACGATATACTCGTATACGAGGTGGGTTCAAAAGAAAAGGTTAATTTAGAATTTTCGTGGGCTGTGTACATTCGATTATCGATTTTTTTTTGTTATGTTGGTACACATATGTTTATCGTATGTTAGCATTATCAGCCATTTTGGATCAGTGGTTTGTTTTTGACAACTAATAATAATAATCGAATGTACACAGCCCGCGAAAATTCAAAATTAACCTTTTCTTTTGAACACACCTCGTATACGTTTCCAACTCTCCGGCCCATTTTCAATAAGTAATGAGAACCGACATTACACAAGGTGCTCGCCTAAAAATCGATGCCGAAACTACGTTTCAGAATTATTTGCGGCGTAGTTTTATCTCCAAGAGATTTGGTGATTCCCGATAATTATTACTTCTTGGAATGCTATTATTTTTTTCCAGTATTATGAGTACATTATGAGAAACGAATTGTGTTAATAATATTATAAATTAGTAGATTTTATATGAATATCGGTAGATCAATAGATTTTAGCTAAAAAGGCATCACTAGTTTGGAGTTCGTAATTAGAACGTTGGCTAATCGTATACTCGTAGTTGCCGATTTATAGTCAATATACGATCGACCTAAATCCCAACTCCGAACCAAGTTGGGACGTTGGGCGATTGTGTGGTCTACGCATTAGACTTACGACACTGCCCGACTACCTAAGGGATCAGCTTCATTGGCTTCGATGCCCTGAAAGAACAGAGTTCAAGATCTGCTTACAGGGAAGGAATTGCAGGGAATGACGCCAGCCTATATATCTGAACTACGCATCCGACAGGACTTAAGTGATAGACAGCTTACTCTGAGATCAGCAGATCTAGATGCTACTAGTCGTCTAATTGAACTTTCAAGGTCAAATCGAGTCGTCTGCTATGATCGCTCTTTTCGTGTAAATGGCCCTCTCATTTGGAATAAACTTCCCCCAGCTTTTACTAATATCCAGAAATTGACTGAATTTAAACGGGCTTTAAAAACAAACTCATTTAAAAAATCCTACTGTCTATAAATTTTAATTTCTCTTCAATTTATTATAAAAAAGTCATTTCCTCAAGCCTCTGGTAGTTGTTTGGTTTCGGTTTCCTCCGTATATATATATATTTTAATTTTTTATGTGAAGTCCGTTATTGCTGAACATAACCCGACTTCTGTCTTAAAATGTTACTATTTTGTAGTAATATTGTGAATGTGTTATTTTTGTATAGCCAAATGTATACTGTATAATATTTTGTATTTTTTTTATGAATATGCACCTAAGGAGTACTGTAGGAGTAGTATTAAGAATAAGCAGGAATGTATGTAATATGTTAAGAATGATAGAATAGAATGTAAAGTAGCACTGTAGGATACCACTGAATGGAGTTATTTAATCATTTTTAAGTTTATTTATAGTAAAGCGCACTTGAAGTGAAACAACACAAAACTGCGCTATATAAATGCTTTGTTATTATTATATTATTACCGGCTCACAATACCTTCACGAAATCCAATAAAAATGATAATCATTTTTCCTTTTCGCCACTGTATAGGTACCCCATTAAGGGGATTCACTTCATAAAATTCGCGCGAAATCACGCACTCCTTATGTAGGTAGCGAAAAGGTTAAAATTCCCGTTTAACACCGGCCGCGTGTTTCGATTTACGCAAGGAAAACATCACCATTGTTTTATTTTATTTTGTAAAGCTCAGGTATTTGCTACAAGGGACAATATGACAATATCCGGAAAAGGGTTCTTAAGTAGGAAATTTTCCATTTCATATTCCGTATGTACACCCGCCAACAAACAATTCATTTCAATATTTAAAGGCATTTTCTAAAATATTTAGATTAGCGCCATCTATAAGCACGTATTACGTTTCGTTTAGCCTGAACGAATAAAAATGTTGAATAGCCTGCGCATAGTATGGCAGAATATTGTAAACATTTAATCAGTCGGAACTAAACATGTTCATTACTATGGAGACATCAAGGTTTTTAACATTTGTTGTCAGAAATTTATTCATTCACATATTTCTAATGTATTTATTAACTCATTGTTTCAATTTATTAAAAATAATAAACCAATACATAGAGCAAAGCAGGAAGTGATTTTCTGCGTATTTCAGCGTTGTTTTTCTGAATTTCGAACGTGGAAGCTCTTGTTCAACTTAGAACATATTTACAATTAATTTATAAATAAAGTATGTAGATTTTCGAGCGAGGAGGCTCGTTTTCAACATAGAACATATTTACAATTAATTTATAAATAATATATGTAGATACTCGAGCAAGGAAGACCGTGTCCAACTTAGAATATGTTTAAAAATGACTTGTAAATAATATATGTACGTAGATTAATAATCATGTACATTCAGATTTGAGGTTATGCTTCATATTCAAGTTATGTAGTTTATTTGTGAATAAACAACGACATCCACGGGAAAAGCATCATAACTCATTATTCAAACTACTTATTTTATTATTTCTTCAAATGATGTAAAATAAGTTTATGGAGTCATGTTTATTAAATCAATAATAATTCATTTGTTTAAAACCACTGTACTTATTTAATACGTAAATATCTGCATGTTTCAGGAGCAAAGCTTCCCTCTTCAGGATAAACAATTTACATACTAAAAATAATGACAAGTATATACAAATAACAAGGAAAGAGAACAAATTACTTTTTTGTTTATGTTTTTAATTTATTATATTTTCTTATTATTTGTCTATACTTGACATTATTTTTTTAGGTAAATTGTTTATCCCGAAACATGTAGATATTTACATATTAAATACAGTGGTTTTAAACTAAGTAATTATAATTTAAATAAAAAATGTAGTAAGTGAATTAAAAGGAATGTTGACTTCGCAATCAAGCCACTGATTGCTTCCTTCGATAAAATAAGTAATTATAAATGAATTAAAAATTACTTTGCAATCACCACTTTATACACAAATTATTCTGTAAGTCCTGATGAGAAAAGCTTCGCTTTAGAAACATGTTGATATGTTATTAATATAGTGGTAAAACAAAGCATTTTTATAATTAATTTATTAATAAAAAGGTCACAAAGTGAATACCAATCGTTTGAAGAAATTAAGTAATTATACTTGATTTAATTTTTTTTTTATTATTTATAATTTTGATCTGTAAACTACAATTTTTATTTTTATTAATACATTCAGAAATAAATAAAAAAATGTTATTTATGTAATTATCCTCCTTGCGAAGCGTTAAATAATAAAAAAAGCTTAAACATAAAATTATATTAGAATATGACGTAGAATAGAATATGACGTAGAATATGACGTAGAATTAGAATATGACGTAGAATATGACATAAAATTATATTAGAATATGACCTATTTTATGGAAATACTACTCATTTCTGAATACCGTTTGCCGAAAAATACTAAATAATAAATTTGAATAGGGTTTGCCGAAAAATACAAAGATATTAGGAACCAATTAAAATTCATCCCCCAATATTGGAAAACCGCTGCGAGGATTACGTCCTACCAAAAAAGCGTAATATGTACATTTTGCGCCGCTGGCTGTTGTTTTTCCGAACGTGGCTGGGAACCAGGAACAGAGGCAATAATTTGAATACATAACCATGGCCATTCTCATAAACGACGCGTGTAACGGAGAGAGAGGTCGCAGCGGATCTCTCACGGGCAGCGCCGGAAAATCGTGGAAATCTCCGCGGAGTTGCCGCAGGAAGAGCCGCGGTTGTCATGGCAACCCCAGACTGGTACCATACCCCCTTTCCCATTACCACACCGCCTTTCGCCCGCCAGAGGGAGGAATCAACCCCTAGCCGTGTTTACACCACACAGGCGGCCAAACCTTCACAGAGGGCTCACCCACGCTACAAAAGAGACAAACTATACACGTTAGAATTAAAACACCCCTACGGTAGAAAATTTATTTTTACAATGTGTTGTTTGATCGACGTGTTGTAACGAGTGGGTGTACTGCGCAGCCGGAAAACGAAACTATGGAACCTACCACTGAGAGGTCCGTTGTTACCTCTCTTTCCGTTACATGTCTCTTTTATGAGAAAGTGAGAGATGTTACGACGGAGCTACAAGCGGTATGACGTTGCACACGATTGCACAGAGCCCAGGTAGGTAATAATTAATACTATACATATATGTATGACATGCTGTAGGTACGAGTATATATAATAAAGTGCATAGACCGTATACACACCGACGTCATAGATTTTTAATGATTTTCTGAGTGAAACGGATGCATCGGATATTAAATGGGGTGGATGCCTGCACCCACTGTGTACATTTCTAATCACCGGGGTTATGGGTTATTATCACCAATGTTATCTATTTTTTTTTAAGGACTCAAATGTTATCGACTTTCCAGAATCTGAGTTTTGCATTTTAGCTGAGACAAAATTATTTAAGATCGAAATGTATGAATGACAAATACAATTACAAAAGAGCACCCAAATCATGTAATTTAAATATGTAGAAAAGAGTTTCGGTGTAATGATCCAAAGATTGCGGTTTCATATTATAAACATCGCAGGTTATAAGTCAATGCAATGCAAAAAGCAGTCAATGAGTAGCAGTGGTGTGCATAATTTCAGGACATTTTTTTCTTTCTTTTTCTTTTTTCTTTTTCTTTTTCTTTTTCTTTTTCTTTTTTTTTTTTTTAATCCTCCATAGCTTATTTAGTTGCGGTTTTCTCTCCTTGTTATTTAATTCCATTAGTATTCAGTGAAAAACCATGTATATAATGTCATATAATTTTCTCTTGTTATTTGTACCTACTAAATATTTGATTATTTACACTATTAGTTTCTAAATTGTTATTTTATAATACCTGCTCATGAATATTGTATGTCATAGTATTAATTTGCATATTGTATATATATTATAATAACAGATATATTATGTAGTATATCTGTTATTTTACAATTAGGTTAGGTTAGTTAGTGTAAAGCGCACTTGAGGTGAACCTTCACAAAACTGCGCTATAGAAATTAACTCTTATTATTATTATTATTGCCCTATGACCAAAGGTGGGCTGTGTGTAGTTTTTAAATTAGGTGTATGAATTGTGCATTGGATATTTGAAAATGACCATTTTAATATCATCTTCAGCTGATTGTTGTGTAACTGAATACATGCAGCTTTGGGAATCGCTACGAATAATTCTGTCGATTCTCGCTGAGAATATCCGTTGTAGATCGTTAAAAATTTATATATTAGTTTTTTTTTTATTGTTTAGGATTGACAGAAGAAGTCGAAGACGCCCGAGGAATACATGGCAAGATCAAGTAAATCAAATATTTTAGTCGGATCATGTCAAGATTCAGAATAACAGAAGAGTATGTATACTTAATTACTAAGTTAAATTATGTACCTGTAATGTTTATGTCAAATGTAAGTACCTATTTTATTTAAGTTTAATATATGATTATAAACCAAAAAGAAAAAAGAAATCCAAATTTTTTGTATGTATTACTATTACCATTAGGACTAATTGATTTTTGTAGAACCTGCAGACAAGCTGTCATGTGACCGCTTTGCAGGACTACATATTCTGGTCTTTTCTTTATTTTACCATGCATGTAATTATGTTCTTTGGATTAATAAATAAAAAAAGATGCATGAATGTGAATGACGCAATGAGTGTGTGCTGAGACAGAGTTGTGTGACGGTCTACCCTCTCTGCCTACCCTACTGGGAAAGGGCGTAATGGATAGTTTTAGTCAGTTAAGTTCCATTATATTAATAACATATAGTTGTTTTATACAATCGGGTGAGGTTTGCCATTTTATTTTCTTAATTTTTTTTTTGTGTTTAATTCGTAGAACCCATTTAATTTATTATTTTTAAATTTAATGTAAATCAAATTTAATAATGTTATTATTAAGTTCTGCAAGTATTTTTAGTTTTTATTATTGTGACAGCTGTTTCGGCGTTTAAGGCCATTTTCAAAGTGTCATACTGCCGAAACAGCTGTCACAATAATAAAAACTAAAAATACTTGCAGAACTTAATAATAACACTATTAAATTTGATGTACATTAAATTTAAAAAATATATATTTTTTCCTCTGCTGTTGTTCTTTTACCGGATAATGTGTTAATCTGATGTGTTCTTATCTGTTTTATTGTTTGTTTTGTGTTCTATTCTCTTTTACGCTAATCTCCACTTCACCCTTGGATTCTTCCTATCACATTTTGTACAAATACTAACTGATCATTCACATAGATACTAACTCCTGCTGTGCAGGGACACTCGAGGTCTAGAAGTATAGAACACCATATTATCCCTCTCTCCTTCGACTTCACCGGTAGAATGGAGACTAGAGAGGTCCTTCAGGCTGGAGACTCCTGGCCGCGACTCGAACATGGGGGAACTGCGGGGAAGCGGGACAGAGGGGAGGATAAGAGCAATCAGTTTCTTTTGTCAGGATTCATTTTGTTCTTCAACACTGGCGAGCAGCGAACTTGACCCGGATCGGAACAATTATGGATTGAGTGCGTAATAATCACCCACTTGAAAAAAAACATAAACGTAGATGTCCATTTATTTTATAATTTACTTCTACCTGAATTATAAAAGTTACAAAGAACTACTTATCATTTTACAAAAACGCACCGATAAATGATTAAACATGCTTTTCTCCACTTTAAAAATCATATTTGTATTTTAAATATTTTGTGAAACATACAATGGGACGGTCAGAAAAAAAGTAATATTTCTGATTAGATTTTGATAAATGCTGAGCCTATGTAAATTTTAAAAAAATATTTAAATATTTTTCTATTTAAAGTATTATGTTTATCGTATTGCGTAATAATACTATCATTATTTTGAATTAATAAATAATATCTCTCCGACGTCCCTCTCCCCCTTAAGGTAAATTAATTTACCATAATATAGCGTGAAAAATGCGAAAATTCGCGGTTTCACGTAAAAATAGCAAATATTGCTTTAAGAGGAACGGCTGCGCGGCCTGTTTCATACAAAACTTGTTTTTGGATTTGGAAGCCAAAATACTCGTTTATTTGGAGGCCAAAATACTCGCCTAAACATAATGATCTTTTTAAATCAAAAAGTATAGTAAATATCTAGTACGGATTAGAAGTAATTTATTTATTTGTTTTATATTATGAAATATAGGCCATTAAAGGAATTGAGCTTTCGCGATTTTAGAGGCACCTTTAACAATTATTTGGGGGATATTACGTTGGAACACAAATTTTCCGTATATAATTTAAAATATCGACCCGAAAAAACGTTATTTTTTTTAAATGTTTCGTTTTTATAATTTTATTTGAGTAATTATATTTACATTGCAAATATGATGTACGAGGTGTGTTCAAAAGAAAGGGTGAATTTTGAATTTTTTCGAAATTTTTTTATTTATTCATCAATATCCATTTTCTCCCCTTCAAAGTAATCCCCCTCAGATATAATGCACTTATGCCAGCGCTGCTTTCAATCCTCGAACCACTTCTGGAATGCGCTTTTCGGTATGGCCATCAGCTCGTTCTTCGATTTTGACTTTATCTTATCAATTGTGGCAAAAACGCTTTCCTTTCATTGGTCTCTTCAGTTTCGGGAATAGGAAAAAGTCGCAGGGAGCCAAATCTGGTGAATACGGTGGTTGAGGCATGATTACGGTGTTGTTTTTGACCAAATAATCACGAACAAGCATTGATGTGTGAGCTGGTGTATTATCGTGATGCAAAATCCATGATTTGTTTTTCCACAATTCCGATCCGTAGTATTCCTTATTAACAGTACGACCTGTTGGCAAGAACTCATGATGCACCACGCCATTGTAATCGAAGAAAACAGTGAGCAAAACCTTTACATTTGATCGAACTTGACGTGCTTTTTTCGGTCTTGGCTCTTCTGGCCGCTTCTATTGGGATGATTTGGCCTTGGTTTCGACGTCATAACCATATACCCACGTTTCATCATCAGTTATGACCCTTTTGAGCAAATCTTGATCTTCTCGGCCTTCTCTAAAGCGCTTTTTTTGAGACAAAGTATACCCGCCGAATACCACAGTCAACATTTTAAGTGCATTGGAGCACTTTATTCCGTTTTTACCGCAAAATTTAATACATATTCTTTAATCCATTTTTAACAAAAGTAAAAAATCGAAGATCACACAAAAACGTGACTAACCTTTCCAGTTGTCAAAAACAAACCACTAATCCAAAATGGCTGATAATGCTAACATATGATAAACATATGTGTACCAACATAACAAAAAAAATCGATAATCGAATGTACACAGCCCGCGAAAATTCAAAATTCACCTTTTCTTTTGAACACTCCTCTATATATTTTTTCTAAAATACGATAAACCTGCAAATAATTTTCTAAGTTGCATATAAAATTATGATTTTTTTTTCATGGCCATCAATACTAGATATTTACACCTTTAATTAAAAAATTATATCATTCAGTTTGGAAGGGTATTTTGGCCTCAAATCCAAAATTAAGTTATGTATGAAACAGGCAGCGCAGCCGGTCCTCTTAACGCAAACGCGAAATTTAAAGGTCTTTATAAAATTATTTTTAAAAAAAATTGTGAAATAACAAGTGAAACCTGTACAGCAATCACGAGGATATACGAATCTCTAATCGTTCATTCCGAAGAAATGACATTCATCAGATATTTAACAAATAGCACAATGATTCATATCAATAATATTATTACAAGGAAATTGATTACGACGGCACTCAATAAAACAATAGCGTTCTTGAAAAATTTTGACATTCAACTACCATAGCGGGAAAGCACTCAGCGAGGTATGTGGCTACTTTAGTTGAACTTCAAACACTAAACATGTCAAGTGTCCATTGAAGTAGTGATACGAAGTGTCTTATCGTTGACTAACCCTCAGGAAGCAAGAAACGAATAATCGTGGTTCGTGGTAATTGCGACGTCAATGACGTTATTTGACGATTTCTTTCACAAAAGAAATAATACACAGAGATGCCAAAACACGCAAGGGGAATAAACCAAAATAAGAGGGTCGGGGGCGAGCTAGGCATGCCGCCAATTTAAGTAAAGCAGCGACTAAACTAAAACAAACAAAACCAGACCTTACCTAACTTAACCTAAATCGTGAGGTTATTATAAACTAAAACCTAAAATTATGGAAAACGTGAAAAGTTCACGTAGGCTAGCGTTTTGCCCGTTGCACCCGTTGGAGGTGATTAAATCATATTTTTTATTCCCAAATGTTAAATCATGATTTTATACATGCAAACTGTTACTTGAATTTATTTTCCTTCATCATTTCCTAACTTTAAATAACTATTATTATTAGGTAGGAATTTGATATTTTTATTTTATTTTTCTTTATTATTCATAATTATTTAATCACAACAAATGTTTATACTTAAAAAACTTTTTTTTAAATCTTTATTATTACTTTAAATTAATCGTAATTTGTTTGGTACCTACTTTCGATTTCAAATTTTATTTGTATGTGCTTTTATTCCCCATTTTTTTATCATTATTTAAGTGTTTGTGAAAATGAAAGCAAGCAATCAATGCATCTGTGTGAAAAAACAAAAAACGGAAGAAAAAAATATATACCTATGTACAATTTACGGACGAACGCACTAAGGAAATTATGGTGTTCAATTTCAATTATTTAATCACTCCTATTTTTTTAAATGGCCTGCAGAAGGAACTCATAAAATAATGTAACAATATTATATTACCTATGCATTTAACCGCTTGCATTAATTAGTTCAAACTTTTTAATTAATCACTTACCTATATTAATTTTTGTTTATGTTTGTAATTTGTCTATTCTAAGATTATTATTTTTCTATGTTTATCAATTGTCTATACTTATCATTATCTTTTAGTATACTGTGTATCCTGATGAGGAAAGCCTCTCTTTCGAAATATGTTGATATTTATACAAAATGCACGAAAAAGAGTAATCTGAAAGTATGTTGCCTGTTGTATGCTGATGATGCGGTGCTGATTGCTAACAGTATGGAAGATCTACAGTCCCTCGTATCTAGGATGAACAAAGTATGTATGAAGAATGAGCTAATGATGAATGTAAGTAAGTCTAAAGTCATGGTGTTTGAAAGAGAGAGTACGAAAACAGTGTGAAATATAGTTGTGAATGACGAATACTTGGAGCAGCTCAATGAGTTTGTATATTTGGGAAGTATGTTTACGAGAGATGGAAAGACTGATAGGGATATTGAAAGAAGGGTGAGTGCAGGAAACTCCATTAACGTAGGACTGAACGCGGCTGGCGCTAACAAAAAGATGTCCAAAGAAGCGAAGCTAGCAGTCCACAATGGAGTGCTGAGTGGAGGGCAGTGAGGCATGGAATTGGCAGAAGGATGAAAGTAAACTGAATGCCGTAGAAATGAGATCTCTGAGACGAATCTGTGATAAAACCATGTATGATCGTGTGAAAATATTGAAATTCGTAAAGAATGCAAGGCTGATGTAAGCGTAATGAGTAAGATTAAGAAAGGGACGCTTAGATGGTTTGGGCATGTGGAGCGAATGAACGAAGAAAGGAGTAAGAAGAATGTATGACGCGAATGTGAATGGAAGAAGAAGCCGAGGACGTCCGAGGAAGACATGGCATGATCAAGTGAATCAAATACTTTAGTCGGGCCATGTCAGAAGTCGGAATAATAGAAGAGAATGTATGAGACGATGTATGAATGTGAATGAAGCAAGAAGTGTATGCCAAGATCGAGTTGTTTGGCGGTCCGTCCTCTCTGCCTACCCCTGCGGGGAAACGGCGTGATGGTTAGTTAGTTAGTTATACATTAAACAGTGGTGTGAACGAAATACTTTTTCAACATTTTTATTAATAATGATGCCACAAATTAATTACACATCTATTGAAGAAAATATTATATATTTCTATATGTATTTTCTTATCCTGTAATCTTTACTAAAAATTGTATGTAATCATGTATTTTTAGTTATATAATAAAAATAAAAATATAAGCCACCCTTAAAAGCTCGACATCCTAAGGGTTAACACGCGATAAGGGAAGGAGCAGTTAAACTTAGTTCACAAAATACTTATCGACCTTAAAATGGAGCAATTCAATAAACTTCTAAGACTGGAGAACAATACAAACAAGATAATGCTAACATTATTATGCGATGAATGTAAATTTACTAGTGATGGGGATAATCGAGATATTCATTTCAAATTGATAATCGAAGCATTTCTAAATGATATATACTCGTATATAAATTCCGTACCAAGTACCTCATCGACCTACTCGGCGAAATATATTATTCTGCAAGAATAAAAAGAAACTCCAGTTCAATTTTTAATTTTATTTGAACGTTCAAACTTAAATACCAGTATATATTTCGTTTTTTTTTCTAGAGGTATTTTTCATAATTAAATAATTTTCAAAGTTTGAATTTTTCAAAGCCCACAAAACGCTCCAAACCTATGGCCGGTCGGTTTTGATCAGTTTTGAGGTTAGAATGTTAAATGTCGAAACAATGATGAGCTTTTACCGTAGATAATTTTATATTCTATTCATGGTAAACCATAACTTAACATAAGTAATAAAATTATTTACCCTTTTAGAATAACAATAGTATTGAGCATTAAGATTATCAAAATATCCGTATTGATAATAAGTTTCGTCATGAATACTCTAATTTCTTTCATTAATATATATATATATATTTATTTTTTATTATATTGAACAACAATTAAAAACACAAATTCACCGAAATTAAGTTTAAATTACGCTAAAACTAAAAAAATACAAAACAAAATCCAAAGTTTAAAATGTCCATACTAATCCAAAAACGCAATGCGCACGTGACGTCAGATTTTAGAAATGCAATGGTACCAACATAACAAGGTGTTTTGATAAGATGATTTTTTATTCACTTTTAAATAACGATTTATAAATTCTACGTATAATTATATATATATCCAGAATCGGCGTTCTGGATATATATTTAGTTCCTTATTGAGTTCCTTATTCTCCTTTCCTTCTACATACACCCATTTCTCGCCTACATACACTTGGAAACAAATTCACCTCTAGTATAGACATATTTAATGTAAGTTTACATAAATTTAAAGGATACCTGAATGATATTTTATGTAGCAACGATGATAAGAGCATTGCATTGGAGCTATTGTCCTTTTTTCTAAAATTATTAGTGTATATGTCTAAAGCGATGCTTTTTTCATCGGGAATATATAGAACATGTTGATATCTGTGTTTATCAATAAAGTGGTGAATTTAAAGTAAATTTTTAATTAATTTATTAATAATGACGCCACAAAGTGAATATCAATTTTTTGAAGACATTATTTTGAAGACATTATTTTGAAGACATTATTTTGAAGTTGTACATTGACGCAAGATCTGTCGAAGATTTTTTAGTTTACAGAAATACGAATTTATGAAAACATCATCACCCCCGAGCTACCCCTACTCAGTAATTAATGTCTAACTAACTAACTAACCATCACGCCGTTTCCCCGCAGGGGTAGGCAGAGAGGACGGACCGCCAAACAACTCGATCTTGGCATACACTTAATAATAATAATAATAATCGGACCATTTCTATAGCGCCGCTTTTGTGAAAAATCACCTCAGGGGCGCTGTACAAATATTACTTCCTATTCTTATATTACGTCTATTCTACGATTTTTTTATTTTTTTTTACATTTATTTTCTCTTTTTGGACAGGCTATCATTACACATTATTTATAGACCATATAAAGATAAATTATCAAAACTAAATTTAATGTTAAATTGAAAAAAAAAGAAGCTAACTGTATTTATTCCTTACGATATATTGCAAGACGCCAATACAAATGATAGAGTGATTATTTCCATTATATTCAAGAATGTATTTAAGCTAAGACAAAGAATTATTATCCATATTTTTTAGGATAAATAACACAGAAATAACACATCTTGCTTCATTCACATTCATACAACGCCTCATACATTCTCTTCTGTTATTCCGACTTCTGACATGTCTACGAAATTCTAAAAGGAAATAGGTCATTATAAGGTTACTAACCAAAATTCATGAATGTTCCACATCATATCAATTATTATTCTTACTTAATTAATTTTTAATGTTATTCGAGAAAGAAATAATAGAATAACCCAAAACACGCGAACCAAGTTAACAATTCTGAATTCCAAGATGTCTAAAGCTATTCGTGGAAATGTTCAAGTCTAAAGCGGGAATGATTGATGAAAGCTTCAGCAAGACTTCACGTGTAGTGCATCACTCCAGCAAGCCATCTTCAACGGTAACTAACGCAGTGATTCCCAAACTAGTTCTACATTAGAAAAGCGTAGGAAAGACTTTGATCTTATTTGTATTTTTCAAATAATTAATTGTATCATTGACTCACCTTCTTTATTGCAACTCATTCGCTTCAATATTCCTTGCCGTAGACTCAGAAACAATGAATTAGAAATCGAAGATTATCAATTAATTAATTAAAACATATAATTTGTTTACACCACTTTATAAATATACATAAATATCTACATGTTTCAAAAGCGATGCTTTCATCATGAGGAATATATGAATACATAAAAATATGCCACAAAGTGAATACTAATCGTTTGAAGAAATTATCAAAGATTGTCATTTAGAATGTCTAAAATCATGGACTCTCAAATGTATATGTTGTCCTATTTTTGTCATTGCTTCATTCTTGTATTATGTGTGTGCTGTTATTTTACTGTAGCTCTTGTTTATTTCATTTCGTGTAATTAGACATAGGTCAGTAAATAAAAAAAATTAAAAGAATAGTTCACTTTTTTTTTAAAATATACTACGCCTTCTTTGTCAATTTAGATTGCAGGTTATTTTGGACTGAAATGAATATAAGTCTGAATGATTGAAGAAAGATACAGAAAGACTTCACGTGTAGTACATCACTCCAGCGATACATCTTCAATGGTGGCTAAACCCGGCCCGGCCCTGAGCCAAACGACGCCTGGTAATTTTTTTGCCGCCCCTTTTCAAAACCTAAATGTTAATTATTTTTTACGCGGAGATATCTTTCCAGTTTTCTTCACGACGACGCAACGTCTAAAAACTCAAATAATAGAACAATGATCTGTGGTCCAGTCTGAAGCCGCGTCTCCTGCGACTATTTTTTAAAAAACATTTACACAAAAAAAACATGTTGATATCTGTGTATATTAATAAAGGGGTGAATACAAAGTAATTTTTTAATTAATTTATTATATTTAGATTTGAAAATAGAAATTTAAACAAAATCAAGGAACAACCGAGGCATCAAAATAACGAAATAATCGAAACATGTTGATATG
The DNA here is from genome assembly GCA_022606495.2 of Halesus radiatus. NCBI lineage: Eukaryota > Metazoa > Arthropoda > Insecta > Trichoptera > Limnephilidae > Halesus > Halesus radiatus. The sequence goes on from JAHDVE020010393.1 coordinate 32,171, forward strand.
TATTTATTAAAAAGCGGTTTGTACAAAATAACTCTCAATCATTTAATCTAAAATGATGCCACTAAATGATTTTTCCTTACTTGAAGAAATATATAAAATATATGTGTTAAATATACAAGATAGGAATTGAAAATCCGTAAAATGTTATAGAGATTGGGTGTAGTTTTACAAGTTCAGGTGAAAGCATGTAAGCGTAGTGATCAAGATTAAGAAAGGGACGCTTAGATGGTTTGGGCATGTAGAGCGAATGAACGAAGAAAGTGTAAGGAGAATATATGACGCGAATGTGAATGGAAGAAGAGCCCGGGGACGCCCGAGGAAGACATGGCACGATCAAGTGAATCAAATACTCGAGTCGGGCCATGTCAGAAGTCGGAATAACAGAAGAGAATGTATGAGACGTTGTATGAGAGTGAATGAAGCAAGAAGTGTATGCCAAGATCGAGTTGTTTGGCGGTCCGTCCTCTCTGCCTACCCCTGCGGGGAAACGGCGTGGTGGTTAGTTAGTTAGTTAGGTGTGAAATTTTGCATTGAATATATGAAAATGGTAATTTTATTATAATCTTCCGCCGACTCATGTGGCCAACTGAATAAATGGGCGTACTAATTCCTTACCAAATTTATGGAAAAAAAATCATTTTGATCATGGCACAGCTTTTCAGCCTTTATAGACTACACGTCACTGCAATTATTGTGGGGGCACATTTTTAAGAGGGTTAAATAAAAAAATATATAAAAAAGGTTTACTGAGTACTTTTAAAACTGAGAGCCGCCCGTCTAACACCTGGTATAGACAGTCCAATGCTTAAATTTTATTTTTTCAACTAGTTGTGTGTCTACTGTCTGCCAGCGGGTGCGGTTTGACCGGAGGTTACTAAGTGGAGTGCTCTTTGAATGACAACTTCTATTGAAGAGGACTAAGTACCACTCAGGAAGCATTATCGTATAGGTTCGTCAGGTAAAACCAATGAGTAAATAAAATCTGTAAAACACAATGACAAAAGGATTTCACTGATCAAAATGGTGATAAAGAAAGTAGTACCTGTAAAGTGTGCCTGTATGGTGAAAGTTGGGAGATAAGAGGGCTTATAGAAATGGTATAATTGAAGCGATGTATAATTGAAGAGATATGAGTTAAAAGAAAAGGTGGAATATTCAAAACAATTACTGGCAGTCCAAAGTATCCAGAATGCTTTATATTGGGATTGAAATCCCTATAGGAATATAGGGATTGAAATCCCATACTATTTTATTTCACTATATCATCGAAAATGTCAGTTAAAAATCGAGTGGAATTTTTTAGCATTTTCGGTCATTTTTTAAATCTGTCCTCCAGTCCTAAATTCGAATTAAAAAAACTTTAATATTTTAAATAAATACAACCTCTTGTTAGCCACTATATGTTCTATAAAATATAATATCAAGAACAAATAAGAATTAAATAGTAACTACAATATCATGCAATGTGCAGAGTTTTCTAATATTGTGTATTGTGAGTTCAGAATCATATCTTCTCAACCTAGAACTTTATACAATAACGTGTTAATCTGGAGTGACCTGCCAGGTGAGTATGTTTCTGAATCTGTTTGTACATAATAATGATCCCTAGCAAGTAATATTTGTACAACGCCCTTGAAGTGATTTTTCACCAAACGGCGCTATACAAATAAAATACTTAAAAAATAAATATTACTCCCTATGCTTCGGAAGCCGCGAGATAGAGGTAACTTCCTCAGTATGGCCTACATTTACTTGATGACCATGTCGCCAGCAAGCGTACAGACTGAGCGAGCGTTTTCAACCACTGGCTATATAGCTCTTACGGCCGTTCTTCCTAACCCTACTGAGCAACCGTTGAGCCGAAATTTTGCTTCAACAGTGTTCCAATGCACAAATACGCTCTTCCCAACGAAATTCTCGATCAAATTTACGATCAATTTAGGATGTCGATTTTTGTGGATTAATTTCCCATCAATAGTTAAGCAGGGCGAACAAATGTCAGTGAACTGTCAAATGTCATTATTGATTCGTAATCTATTTATTGTGATGCAAATATTGAATGAGTAATATTTATTTCCTTTTTCGAATATCGCAAGATGTTTTTTGTATGTTTTAAATGAAAACTGAAGAGAATCGAACTTATTTTACTTATTATAAGCTACGTTTTGTCTTGTTTTTCACGAAGAGAAACGTAAAATGTCAAATGTACATCTATGAAAGTGGGCGGGCACTATTTTATTTCCGATGAAAGTGGGCGGGCATTATTTTACAGTCTAGGAAAGTGGGTCGGCACCTCCATAAACAATTTACGATAAAAAAATTCTTGGAAACAGGCAAACGACTGTTAGAGAAGTAGATTTTGAGATGAGACGTTGAATAGTGTTTGTTTCTTAAGATCTCCTTTACAGCAATTAATCTTTTTACCGAGATATTATTTATATTAGTTTTTAATTATTGTTATAATTTGAACATGTTTAAATCATTAACCATTATTATATATATATTTGACAATTTTTTTTATAAAACTGTGCTAGATTGATCGCTACTTATATATCATCGCTAACGTTTGAAATAAAATGTTTTTACTTAAGTACTAAAATGTAGGAGTATAATAGGCTTTTATGGGATTGGTAAAAACGTGCCACTTTGATGTCGAAGAAGATTTAAGTGCTAAGGAGGATAAATTGTGAAAATATACAAGCAAGCGGCATGATATAATAGAGCAGGGGTAGGGAACCTACGGCTCGCCAAGTTTTTTGATACGGCCCGCAAGGCCGGGTAAAAGTACCGAAAGCAAAAAAATGGTGCTCAAAACCAATGAATTCCGGAGCGGCGAGTTATCGGGTACCGAGTGCAGTCATAAACATGTTATTGCAGACCATCTGTTACGAAATTCGAAGGAAAACCATTCTCGTGTTTCGAGTGGAGTATAAAATTCTAGTTGCAGGCTGCAATATTTATATGTAAACCATTCTCTTGTTCGAAGTACAGTACTAAAATTCTAGTTGAAAACACATTTGCTGCATTATCATTTATGAACATGATGCTTCGACATGCTTACACTGTTCCATTATAGTCCAGTCAGTAGAGACATAAAAAGGCCTTTAGTTTGCAAAAGGTGGGATAAAAGATTTTATATTGTTAAGGTTGGAACCCAAAAAAAAAATCAAGTTTTCGACCTTGTGTGAAATTCGCGTTCGCGTTAAAATTTCTTTTTTCCAAAATAATTCCTCAACGGACTCATTTCTACACCAAATAGAGATTTCAATTTTTTTATTGCGGTATCCCCAGTAGATCTAATCCACAGATGTTCCCGTTTCGCGTGCAGACATCGAAATGACGATTCCTCCTCCCCTCATCATTCTTCTTCTCTGAAATTCTTAGTCCGGCCCGCGGGTGATATTATAAACATCCAAATGGACCTCGGTGGCAAAAATGTTCCCCACCCCTGTAATAGAGTATAGAAACTTTATATTGAGAGAATGGTTAATTTTATTTTATATAGTACAGCAGAAGAGTCCCAACTGCCCAAATTAGTATGACACCCCTATAGGGGCATATTGTGAGGCTGGAATAAGTAGGAAGTGGGAGGTTGGAAAGTAGATACCTGTGAATTCAGATCTTGGATGGTTCTCTCTCATCACAAAATAGCAAAATTTATGCCATAGCTTACTCCACAAATAGCGTGTCAACATTGGTCAACATGGCACTTGAATTCAATTTCACATAATATATATATATTCATCAAAAACGAATTAAAAGGTTTAAGGAGTACAAGTCAAGGATTAGAGAGATCAATGAAACAACCTTAAACACAGCACTAAAAACTTCGTAGAAGACGCACCTAATTAGATTACAACAAAGTAAACAACTCTATTCCGCCTCAGCACAGGACCCCCTAGTGAGGAGGACTAAGCAAAACACTAAAAGACCGAAAAGTTTACAAAATATAATAATTAGTATACCATTCTGTATTTTAAGCTGTTATTCTGTAAACATGTTTACAAAGTAAACTTACACCATATCTTGTACTTTCACGTGCTTATTATAGTCACTAATAAAAATATATTTATTTAAATAGTTGTCGGATTTACTCGCACATCAAAAGCACCTATCGACGTTTTGAGTAAACAACATTGGATTACTCAAAACACAATTGTCAGCGTGCACTCCACTCCGGTGACGTGTGTTTGATTTTCCGATACGCGGGGAACACTCAGGAGACAATTATTATTATCGATAAATGAGTACTAGCAATGCAAGATAATGAATAATATGTAATGCAAATATCGAACCCTCGTTTGTGTAGGGGCAATAGTTTACTAGTCTATTTGTATCAAGTGGCAATTCCTGAAAGCCGAAATTCCGTAGATATATAAAACAATAATTAAGCTCATTATCGAATTGCAATTACATAAATGCTAATCAATACAATTTCAAATTGTGGTTGAACAATTTTTACAGAATACACAAACATATTGTATATTTTATACATCATATTTTTATAAGTTTCTATACTATATACTTTTACAACTTTCCATACTATATATTTTTACAAGTTTCTATACTATATATTTTTACAACTTTCCATACTATATATTTTTACAACTTTCTATACTATATATTTCTACAACTTTCTATACTATATATTTTTACAACTTTCCATACTATATATTTTGACAAGTTTCTATACTATATATTTTTACAACTTTCCATACTATATATTTTTACAACTTTCCATACTATATATTTTTACAACTTTCTATACTGTATATTTTTACAACTTTCCATACTATATACTTTTACAACTTTCTACACTTTATATTTTTACTGTTTTCTATACTATATATTTTTAAGAGTTTTCATACTTTATATTTTTACAAGTTGTCATACTTCATATTTTTATAAGTTTCCATATTTTTTTATCCTTTATACATTTTTATAGGTACTGTATTCATTTTTATACTAAACACATTTTTTAAGTACTGTATTAATTTTTATACGTTTTAATTGTTTATTTTATATTAGTTAAAGTTGTATTTTCTGTTTCTTTGTTATTGTTGTTGTATTTTTACTTTTATTACCTTTATGTTAATGGCACATGTTGTGCCGTATATATAAATAAATAAATAAATATTCGATTTCTCCAAGAAAGACAGCACTAACTAAAAAAATGAAGTCGTCGATTTACTTCCATTCTGACAGTCATGCCATATTTAGCAAAATACTAAAGAATGCATTGCAAGAGAGTGCATTCTTAGTAAATGTACTTTTTTTTTAAATAATAAAAAAATAAATAATAAATTAATTAAAAATCACTTTGTAATCACCACTTTAATAATATATACATATCAACATGTTTCGAAAGCGAAGCTTTCCTCGTCAGGAATATACAGAATACTATTCCTGAAAAAGAAAGCGTCGCTTTCGAAACATGTTAATATGTATGTATTAATAAATTGGTGATGACAAAATGAACAATCTTTAGAAGAAATTATAAAAAAAATAAACACTCACTTGAGAATATGAACAAGATTTTAAACATTAAAATGACTCTCACGTAAAACTTCCTAAAATGAGTTACTGCTTTCTTCCTTGGAGCAATCTATACATTCGTACTCTTATTATAAAACTTTAGTCTGTCGGGATTTTAGTGTACCTTATCAAACCTGCCAAAACACAGGTTTATATTCGTAAAGTTAAGAGACCTAAAATAACTCACGAAACATAAAAGTACAATTACGGCTGAGATATAAAAGGGTGTTTTATCTCGAGAGACATCTTCTACGCAAGTTAAAAGATTTATAATCGGAGTTTAAAAATAGTCGTAGTAAGTTTAGAATTAAATATTTCAAGCTGTCGCGTCAGTGTATTGGTGGACAAATCTGAAATTGAAAGCAGTAGGTACCGTGAGAGTGTTAGGGTTAACATTGCCCTTTATGCGGTAACTTTGCCCAAATTAAAAATTATACAATTATATTACTTTCTTTACTTAACTACATAATATGTGAATTTTGTAATCTTCTATCATACAAAGAAGAATGTCCCGGGCGGACGGCGTGTGTTTGTTTGTTTGTTTGTTTTGTATTCAAATCTACAGTTTTATTCAGAGCTTGATGAAATTTTGCACACTTGACTTTCGAAACAATAGGAAGGTTAACTGTCTACATGTGATTTCGAAAACCACCCCCTTCCTCTTTTCCCAACCCTTAAAGCAGAATTTCGGTAATTCTTGATGAAATTTCGCACACTTGACGATTAAAATAAGAGGAAAATTACGGGGTAGGGGTAACACATGACAATCTCAAAATTTTGCTCCAAACCATTCATAACCCCGGTCAACGCCTAGCACTCCAGCTAGTTTCTCATAAAAATAATGGGCGGCAAGATTTACTCATAAAAAAATGTGTTCCTATAATATAAGACATATAAGATACATTGTATTTAAAATTAAAATAATTCTATATTACTATTTAATCACTTTCCTCGATTGAAACGTACATACGTACATACCTGAAGAATATACAAGAGATATTCGCGAATGGGGCAAAGTAATCGTCCAAAGGGAACTTTTGACTACTTTCCAAAAATTTTCCTAGAATTCCATTAAGAAATGAAAAATAAATAAATGCCTACACGACAAACTCGGCCATGTACTATCCCAAATCGAAGGATTTAAGAAAAATATCACATATAAATTACTCCAGACATGGAGCAAAGTATGACACCTTTAAAAGCAAATTATCTCATCACGTTAGAACCAGTGGACCATCTCCCCCAATATCCCGCAGGCCATCCATCATCGCTGTGATATGAGGTCGGGTGTGGGAGGTCTCCAATAGTGTGTTCGGTACAGGGGCCGGAAGCTGCGACACATGCCTAATGGGTTAATAGAATCATAAAATATTATTATGTATTGATTTTGCTTATCTCCACGGATGCTCCGCGTCAACTCGAGAATGGTAAATTTGATACCATCCTGTATTATGTAAATCTAATTTAGGAATTTTAAAGTAGTGAGTTTTTGAAATTGTGTCAGAACTGGCCATCGGTGAGCTCCAACGTATTGAAAATTACGCAATCTTTTCTCTCTGAAATTTATAGATTAGCAAAAAATATTTATATCAGCTTGTAGATGATTTCCATCATAAGCTACGGAGCCTATAAATATCCAGTTAACTGTAAAAAAAGGTGGAGAAGACAATATAATGATATCAATAACTCCATTACCCAATATCGGGGCTCTATAGAAGTATATGTAAATCTGGCTTCCAGGAAACTGGGCGTCTTGCATAGGGCTAGCAGAATCGTCAGTAGTGACCAATTGCTAATCCTATACAAATCTCAAGTACGTCCAACAGTAGAATTTGAAATTCACCTTTGGGCTGGCGCTCCCAAATACTTGAAAAAACTGCTTGATTCTATGTAAAGGAGGGCGGTTCGTCTAATTGACAACCCGTTGTTATAAGACCGATTGACAAATCTAATGCATAGCCGCAATGTAGGTATGACGAGTCTGTTCTACAGATAATTCAATGGATGCTGCTCGAAGGAGCTAGCAGCGTTGATTCCATCCGAGCCGGTGCACGTGCGTGAAACCCGACGGATACGAGCGGAACACCCGTTCACAGTTGATGTTGGCTTCATGAGAACGGGTCGTTGCGCCAACTCGTTTTTAATAAATCCCTTCTTACAGCCCCCCTTAGCCCGCCTCACAATGTTGCCCGACCGGGTGGCGGTATAGTTCCGTTGTATGAGATCCGTACAGATAGGGGGGTTCTTGTGAGGTGTCACATAAAAAAATAAAAATACATGTACATATATATGTTATGGTTGAGGTTTTCACTTAGGTTTTGACTTCTGGATTGAACGGACGCGCGCAAGCGATCAGTTTAAAACAAAACTCAAGACATAAGGCCTCTGAAGATGGACAGTGCGATTTGTCCGAAACGTCAGGAGTTAAAAAGTCCTTCTAAGTACTACATTACGCGGGTAAACCGACAAAATTATTATACATATATACATATTGGCTGTTCCATATTTATAAATTATTGAATTAACAGAAGTATTTATGAGAATTTCTATTAATATTACGATTGATCGTGTGCGGGCGGCCATAATAACATTATTTTTAAACACTTGAATTTAATCTTAACCTCAGCTATAAAATAATATTCCCGGTTCCTTTTAACTCCGGCAAACAAAATCTTCAAATTAGCTATAGCGACCACTTGGAATAACAAGGTTCCATCTGATACGGCAATGTTGTGCGATAATGAGTCTTAAAGTTGCTCTCCATAGAGCACATTATCGCATGACATTGCTGTGTCAGATGGAACCTTGTTATTAGATAGAGACAACGTAATAGAAAAAAACCTACCCGAAAGAAAAGAGAGGAGTATGAATAGAAATTGTAAAGTTATGAAATGTTGAGTATTTTGAATGGAATATAATTAAAGGTTTGCACAGAGTAGAATATGGAGGAATAACGGCTGAGATCAGAATTGATTGAAGGAGGATTATGAATAACAACGGGAGATGCAAAGCTATTTGCAAATGCTAAACTTATGTTTAAGTATCTACTCGACCGGTTTCGCTAAAAATAGCACAGTTTGTTCTCATTAGCGCCGGGAAGGTTTAGAGAGTAGTTTGAATGAAATCCCATATGTAAAACTGTTACTATAACGTCCTAAAATTAGTATGAAAAACATTGAACTCGCGATATTGCATTGAGGTTAGCCCATAGATATACCACTCTGGTTAGCCACAGATTACATAATCAAAAGAAGGTTTATTTGGGTAGAATATTTTCAAAATGGAAAGCACAAGTAGGTACCTACTTAAGAACTTTATTGTTTACATTAAAATAAATGTTTGAAATGAAGTAAAATTTTCAAATTGATGTTTTTATGTTTTTTTTTGTTTTTTTTTTTTAATCAATAATGTTATTAAACTGCCGTTTGAAAATGGTCTTGAACGTCGAAACAGCTGTCACAATAATAAAAACTAAAAATATCCGCAGAACTTAATAATAACATTAAATATGACTTACATAATTTTTTTTTAAATTAATGGAGTTCTACGAATTAAACACAAAAAAAATCAATAAGTTTCTTTGTATAGTGATAGTAATAGTCGTCACAAGGCATCGCTTTCGCCGTCAAATCAATTATGGCACCCAAACGACCAGCAATAATTCACAGCTTTATAACTTTATTGAAAAAAAAACCGAGCAAGGCCGGGTACACATCAGCTGGTGTTTAATAATTCGAGACGTACATTTTAGATAAGAAAAAACTAGAATTTATAATAGACGTGACCCGTGCCGGGATTCGAGAGATACGAAATGATAAAAGGAACTCTACGAAATGTAATTGTTGAAAATGTTGAAGTCATTGATCTTACGTTATACTCGCACATGTTATAATAAAAAGTCCGTGATTATGATTTTCAATTTTATTTAGATTTGATTCGTCTAGTATAAAAGTATGAACGAATTCCATTCACAAATACTGACTCCGTATTTAAAAATCAAGGCATTTCTATTAGAAAAATACACGAGTAAAAAATTGGGGCCGGGATCCGCTATCCTGCGACTGCCTAAACCTCTGAAAAATCGTGGCAATCCCAGAACCGTCGTATTCCTTCAATACGAAAATCTCTAGATTTAAAGATATTCTACTTGTCCGCTTCAAAAAGTAGTCGATCTGCCCAAGCTTGTAAATCTTGGACTTTATGGGTGGATGAATGATATCGCGAAAATCTTGACGCAGATGGGTGATTGTTACTAGTTAAATGAAAACTCTATCGTTGTTAACACTAAGTGTATATTTTTAAAGATTCACATTAATGTTTTAACGAGGCTTGAATCTCTACATTTTTGTGAATCTATCCGATTTGTATTTATATGGGACATCTGTTGACGTTTCTACAAGTCTAGGATTAATATTAAATTTTTGGAATAACTACGAATAATTAGATTTGAGTCCATGCTGCTATCTTTACCTTTTTCTTTTCTGTGTCTTATCGGTTTCATGTTTCATTTTAAGAGATGTTAATATTGTCTTCAATGATTAAAAATATATTACAATAAGGTTCATAAGCTTCGGTAAGTTATTCCAAATATTGAAATAAATATTATGTATCGTTTTATCATTTATATACACGTTACACAATCGTTTCTAATATCGGCAAACTTGGCTGCAACCTTATGCTAAAATAACAGAATGAGCAAATAATTGCCTATGGCGTGTAATACTCAGTATAAACATTATGATATTGCTAAGTATTATATAAGGTGCAAAAATAGAGTGCTTTTTACTTTTACGTAAGCCACAAAGAAAATAACAACGAGTCACGTAAATTTTCGTTCGTGAACAACCGCAATCCCGATTTGCTTTTTGCACAACGTGCTTTTATGTCGTTACAATAAATATTACCAGAGCGCCAGTATTCAAAATAAAACTGGGTTGAACAACGATTATTAAATTAGGCATTGCTATGCAGAAAGAACGACTCGTGATGAAAGTGTGGCAGAGGCTGGTCGCAAAAAATGATGTTAAATTTTCAGGTTTTGGAGTGGAATTAACCCTTTTTTTCCCTGACAAAAGAGTCAAGAGGATAAGAGAAAATGTATGAATATGGATGAAGCAAGAAGTGTGTGCCATTCCATACTCTCTGCCTGCCCGTGCGGAAAAAATTGCGTGATTACTACAATAAATATAAAGCTAAAATGATTTTTTTTTATTAAAAAAACCTTTGTAATTTTTTTCCACTTATTTATTTTCGACCGGACCGGTTTCACCCTATATATTTTAAAAGCATAATACTCGTAAACAGTACCGTCAGCAATAAAATAAATTTCAAATAATAAAAACAATATTAGAAAGCAGGGAACTCACTCCCGACATCGATGCTATATATATACCATAGATTTAATATTCATTGTACCAGTCTGAGGATGCCCGTGATAGGGTGAAACCGGTCCGGTCAAAAATAAATAAGTGGAAAAAAGTTACAAAGGTTTTTTAGAAAAAAAAAATCATTTTAATATGGAATTCCACCAGAAATTGACAGTTTCAAAATTAGAAATAAATATAAAGTTCAAAGCATATTCCATGAATTGTTTCAATGTATTGAAAAAAAAAGATTCCGTAACAAATCAAAATACGTTTTGTATTTTAAAGTCAAGTGATATAAAATCAAGTGATATAAAGTCAAGTGATATAAAGTCAAGTGATATAAAATCAAGTGATATAAAGTCAAGTGATATAAAGTCAAGTGATATAAAGTCAAGTGATATAAAGTCAAGTGATATAAAGTCAAGTGGATATAAAGTCAAGTGATACAAAGTCAAGTGATATAAAAGTCAAGTGATATAAAAGTCAAGGATATAAAGTCAAGTGATATGAAAGTCAAGTGATATAAAAAGTCAAGTGATATAAAAGTCAAGTGATATAAAGTCAAGTGATTATAAAGTCATGATATAAAAAGTCATGGATAAAGTCAAGTGATATGGAAAGTCAATGATAAAGTCAAGTGATATAAAGTCAAGTGATATAAAGTCAAGTGGATATAAAGTCAAGTGATATAAAGTCAAATAAGTGATATAAAAGTCAAGTGATATAAAGTCAAGTGATATAAAGTCAAGTGGATATAAAGTCAAGGATATAAAGTCAAGGATATAAAGTCAAGTGATATAAAGTCATGGATATAAAGTCAAGTGATATAAAGTTTAAGGATATAAAGTCAAGTGATATAAATTCAAGTGATATAAAGTCAAGTGATATAAAGTTCATGATATAAAGTCAAGTGGATATAAAGTAAAAGTGATATAAAATCAAGTGATATAAAGTCAAGTGATATAAAGTCAAGTGATATAAAATCAAGTGATATAAAGTCAAGTGATATAAAGTCAAGTGATATAAAGTCAAGTGATATAAAGTCAAGTGATATAAAGTCAAGTGATATAAAGTCAAGTGATATAAAGTCAAGTGATATAAAGTCAAGTGATATAAAGTCAAGTGATATAAAGTCAAGTGATATAAAATCAAGTGATATAAAGTCAAGTAACATAAAGTCAAGTGACGAAAAAAAACTAGCATAAAAACGTAACCTAACCTATCACTTTTCAAAAGTATTCTAATTTGTTCTTATTTTAATGAGATTTTTTTGCTGCTCCATATCGTCGTTGTTCTGACTCAACCTTGTATCTACAAAAACATGTTTTCTAAGGAGATGAAAAAAAAGAAACTGTCTCTTTTCTTAAGTATTAATTATATAAATAAAAAATTGCTCTAAAATAATAAACTAACTAACCATCACGCCGTTTCTCCGCGCGGGTAGGCAGAGAGGACAAACCGCCAAACAACTCGATCTTGGCATTCACTTCTTGCTTCATTCACGTTCATACAACGTCTCATACATTCTCTTCTGTTATTCTGACATGGCCCGACATCAAGTATTTGATTCACTAGATCGTGCCATGTCTACCTCGGATGTTCCCGGCTTCTTCTGCCATTCACATTCGTGTCATATATTCTCCTCACACTCCTTTCTTCGTTCACTCGCTCAACACGCCCATGCAGGAAACATGCCTAAAATACGGAAAATAGACGTTTTTCATTTCCGGCGAAAACGAGACGAGGTTGATTCAAAACAACGACGATATGGGATGAAATTATATCAAAATTAAACTTAACCCTACCAAAACAGAGTTCATTTGGATATCTTCTCCCGGAAGGCAGGGCCTTCTTGATTTCAGTCCGATTCAAATTCAGGGCACTGATATCATTCCTTCTAAAGAAATTAAATTTCTTGGTTTCACTATCGACAGTTGTCTATCTCTTGAGTCGCAAATCTCAAAGGCGGTAAGTTCTGGCTTTTTCCATCTTAGACAGATAAAATCAATCAGTAGATGCCTTCCCTCTGATGCAGCTAAGACACTAATAAATTCTTTTGTTGTCTCACGTATGGACTACTGTAATAGTGCATATGCTGGTCTCCCCCAGAAACAACTCAATAGGATCCAGTCTGTCTTCAATGCTGCGGCGAGAATTATATATAGTGAGCCTAAATATTGTCACATAACTCCACTTCTAAGGGATCGCCTTCATTGGCTTCGATGCCCTGAAAGAATAGAATTCAAAATTTGCTTAACAGCCTTCAAAGCACTCCACGGAAAGGCACCAGCCTATATATCTGAACTCTGTGTCCGACAAAACCCAGGTGATAGACAGCTTTCTTTGAGGTCCGCAGATTTGAATGCTGCTAACCGATTAGTTGAACCCTCTCGGTCAAATAAACCCGTGTACTATGATCGCGCTTTTTGTATATCGGGCCCGGTCATCTGGAATAAGCTTCCCCCAAATATTGCTAACATTCAGAATTTAGCAGAGTTCAAACGGGTATTGAAAACAAAATTATTCAAAAAATCCTATCCGACATAAAACATAAATTCATGTACGTAGAAACATAATTTCAGGACATATTATTATTAATATTATTATTATAATTTTTTTTTTTTTTTAATCCTCCATAGCTTATTTAGTTGCGGTTTTCTCTCCTTGTTATTTAATTCCATTAGTATTCAGTGAAAAACCATGTATATAATGTGATATAATTTTCTCTTGTTATTTGTACCTACTATATATTTGATTATTTACACCCTTAGTTTTTAAATTGTTATTTTATAATACCCGCTCATGAATATTGTATGTCATAGTATTAATTTGCATATTGTATATATATTATAATAACAGATATACTATGTAGTATATCTGTTATTTTACAATTATATTAGGTTAGGTTAGTTAGTGTAAAGCGCACTTGAGGTGAACCTTCACAAAACTGCGCTATAGAAATTAACTCTTATTATTATTATTATTATTAAAATAATTATTTTACATAACTTTAATAATTCCTGATTACCCTGGTGTATATGACTTCCCAAATTCAATAAGTGGGGTAAACCAGCGGCGGCTCGTGACTTTTGAGTGAGCTAGAGTGGGAAGATTGAAAAATACAACTTTATTGATGTTGTTTTACCTGAAAATGATTTTTTTTCCAAAATTTCAATTTTTTGTATGGAGATTTAAGTGGTAGGTGGGGCACTGCCCCAAAAGTCACGAGCCGCCACTGGGGTAAAAAATCAATTATTTAAATACCTGAGGAAAATTAAACACCTATCGACAAAATGAATGCCAACTTTCTACGATCTTGATACGATAGATCTAGAAAATGAGTACAGAAATTTGGCTCGACTCCAGTTCTAGCAAACTATCACTAAAAGAAATTAATTACAGGTCGCCAGAAGCATAGACCTCCATTTCAAATAATACCAGAAACTTTAATCACATTTTAGGGGCGGTATCCTCGCCATCCAACAGCGACCAAATCAAAATAAATAATGAAAGAGCTATCAGCAGCAGAAGTTGCCAATTTATTGGAAGAAAGTAGAAAGAGGCCGTTAGCACAATGGGAACTTTACATCGGGCCGTTTCGCATCTGGGCATCTGAAGGCACTCACAATTGACAAAGAAAAGCAATTAATCAAAACAAAAGGGCTCCAAGAAACACCGAACCTTACCGAAATATTATGTAATAAAATAACATTGGATTCGAAGAATATGTACATACTAGTATACTTATACATTAAAATATAATTACTATTTTTTTTTCTGATGAAATTATTTTTAAATTTGACTGTTATGATACCACTACACCAGAGGTTCCTAACCTTATTTGTATCACAGCCCAGTTTCGGACTATACCCGTATTGTTCATCAGCGATTAAATATAAATATATGCACTGTGACGGAGAGATAATAATTCTCATTTTCACTGTCGACTCTATACCCCGACACGATCGTTTCATCACCCCTGTTTTCCATTATGATAGCTTTTTACTCTTAATAAATATTTAATTGCATAGTTTACATATTATATTATGTACTACATTATTATTCACCTGACAACAGTTCCCGAGAAACCTGGATAGGTGTGATAACACCGTCAAGAAAATGACAAAAAAAAACATTAATCCATCCGTAAATCAATAGAATAAGTGAACAGTTATTTTTTTTATCATTTCTTTTTTTATCAGTTCTTTTTTTATCAGTTCTTTTTTTTATCAGTTCATTTCCGCCCATCATCGCCCCCATTTGTCCTTAAGGCACAACCGCCCTCTTGGATCTCACCAATGCTCCTCGGGGGGTGGTACCGCCCCTGTTGGAAATAATAATAATTGGATGATTTGTATAGCGCCGTTTTTGTGAAAAATCACCTCAAGGGCGCTGTACAAATATTTCTTAACTAATTACGTACAAACAGATACAGAAAAACATACTTAACTGGCAGGTCGCTTCAGATGAACACAGTTTTATTAGAAAATTTATTTATAGAGATGATAGTTTTACATGGTTATTTGTTGCTCCTTTTCTATTGATGTTACATTTATTAGAAGATTGGTGGCACAAGAAGAGTTGGTATTTATTGAGATACTTATAATTTTTAGGACTGATAAGTATTCATAAATGAATTTTAGGACTCAAAAATATCTATAAAATTACCTTAAAAAGCGTAAGAAGCTTTTAATAAATATTAAATTTTTATTTTTTATTTTTCACTTTGGTTATTTACAGTGTTGCGCGCTGTGGACGCATTTGCGCACCGATGCGTGAATTTTTTATTTTATTTTTATTTTATTTATTTAATGACTTTAGGTAACTACTAACCGGCTAGCCTAGCTAAGCAATTTACAGGTGAATTTCTTCAATTAAACCTACGCACTACACGATCATCCAACCTTCCAACTTCAAACTTTGTTCGGAGTTTGGAGGTTGGACGATCGTGTAGTTTTACCATTAAGGTCAAACAATGGATGGCTTAAATTTTAAAATAAAATGCGGTGTGACTTGAATATTGTATATTTGGACGATTTCAATAACGCAACAAAAAATACTGTACCATACCGCACATATATATATAACATATAACAATGAACGGGGTTGATTGGCTGATTGATTCAACAGATTGGCCATCAATGAGCCACGATAGTTTAACAAATTGGTTGAAACGGGTTCAACTGCAATGTCAATAACAATCAACATCTCCATAGCATTCCATTTACACATGAAGGTTTTATATGCATTGTCTTCAAAATGATCATCATGAGCGTGGTACGAAGCTTTTAAATCTATCTCTCCACCGTTTGATGGACCAGTTGTTTACCTGCCATACTCACCCGTACCACAGGTATAAAATGATCTCAGTTAGGCAGAGATAAACTAATGCTTGCAATTGCATAACTAATCTGGGGAAATGAATTACATGAATAAGAGTCTATTTGCTTTATACTGCAGTTCAGGTGGTTTTAGATATTGTCTATTGAGGGGTCGTGAGAATGGGAATGAGGCTATTTACGACTCGTAACAAAGTGAAATTTATACGCAGAGATTGTTAAAACTTATGCTAACCTTTTTTAGCTAAGCATCCAACCATTTTTTTTTCTGTTGTAGCAAAATAATTAATTTTTATTATATTGCAATAGGTCAGCCCATATTTAGATATGCTTAACACAAAGAGAGACTTGTTGATAAAAACCATGATTTGCCATTTTTCGGCGTTCTAGCTAATTAAACCGTCAGCAATAAATAGGGAGGCCTTTTGTGTTCGACGGAGAGGAATATGTTGGTTAAAGATTTAAACTCAGTCGGTAGTTTTTTTTTATTTTTTTATTTCTATATAAAATTATTAATAAATTCAACAATCTAATAATAATGTCACGAGTCATTATTGAATACCTTTCCTGAGAAAATTTTTCCAAATCCTTACAACATTTGAAAATAGAATAGGTCAATTTTACGAATTGAGAATAAGTATTGGGATTTTGTTGTCTTCTATTGCAAGCAAACCAAATATAGTATGATTTCAATACAAAAAATTTCCATTATCAACTACAACTACTTAAGTACTAATTACGATCATGTTCGAAAAGTGTTATGCTACTACCACACAATCGGCCAACGTCCAACAACGTCCCAACCCGAACTCGACAAAATAACATTTTGTTATATTCCTTATTTTCTTCAGTAAGAATTTGCATACAATATTACTTTTTCTTTAATGTTTCTGGCTAAATAATAAGACAAATTCGTTGTACTAAACTGTGCATCTGTGAATTATATGAATATTTTTTGATTATTTGTTGACGCGTTCACTTCACAGGACTTTGAGATGCAGATAACTTTTTTTTAAATTTTCAAATCCGGATTCTGATTTATACTGTGGATAATCCAGATTATCCAGATGGCGACCTCTACTTACAACCCCTGCGCCCAAATAAGTCAATGAAATTGATTATCGGTTGAAAACATTTCGATATTTGAAAAAGTATAAACAATTTCCCCCGAACTAGGGAAAATTGACCCCAATTCAGGCAAACCAACATGTCAACAACAAACTTCTATCGATGTAACTTTTCAGTGGGTTTAATACATACGTGAAAATAATTTGTCTAAATCCAAACACTATAGGAATTCTGCTACTGATGCATTCAAAGCAGATAAACATAACATTAAATCCCATTGTAATATAAAACAACCTTCTTATCATAAATAACACTGAAAAATTCGAAGACTTCGTCCATTGCTACTTCCCTCGCCATAAATTGTGGATTCCTCGTTCCTTTTCTGCCTACAATAGTAAATAAATAACAACGGAAAATCCCGCGGGACCTTGAATCCAAACGGCATTATTCAAGACTAAGGAGCCATTCATCCAGAGCTGAGAGGATGCCATGCCGCGCCATACAGATTCCAGTGGGATAAAGACACATCTAGAATTTAGTGGCGCTCAGAGGGACGTTAGATTGTTTTATTGCGGCAGTTTCATCCAACATTGAACTAAGACTACTCGGAGAAATGATACTCAAAATAAAAAGTACACATTCCTAGCGCCAAAATATGATTATTGGAGTGTAACATTTGGAAAAGAAAGGTAAAAAAATATTATTCATGTTAATAGTCGCCGTTTTGCTTATTTCTTTAAACGTTTGTTTTATGCAGAGATAAATGTTTTTTTTTCTTTTGCTCTGAAGATCTAAAAACTAAGAAGGGTTTTTTTCTAAAAGAAAACATCATTTTACTCTTGTTAAAATATCAGATCGTTTTCATGAAAACCTTTTAGAAAGCGAAAACCTTCGGCTTTTTTGTTCGGTATCAACTCGGGAAATTACACTAAATAAGCGAGCCGAACACCAAGTGATTAAAAACAATATACGGTCTCCGTGGTTGAGTGGTTACAATCTTTGTCTACGAATCCGGAGGTCGCGAGTTCAAATCTCTACGTGCGCAAGTAAAATTTATTTGATTAAATTGTGTTATTTCAAAATTCATTCATTTAAAATAATATGTAGTATATTTACGACACGTTAAGACCACCACAGCCAGGCACTTCCGCACTTCCCATCTCATTCCCCTCCTCAATACCTTCAGCCTCACAACATACCCAAATTGGGGATGCCATGGTCTCACTGGCTACTGACGGTTGGGAGGAGCTGGGACTATTGTGTGATATGACATAAAAAAATTATAAAAAATACATATATTTTCCGTAGACAGAGAAGATGGACGAAATTGTTACTCCAAGGTCCAGTTTTACAAACGAACTGTCAAATGTCTGTTACGTAAGGAACCATTTTTCGTTAACGGACCGTTATCCGTTCGTAAACTTGTTTTTTTGTTTTAAATAATTGCTATTCGCTCGTCATCACTTTCACTCCTCGATGAGGATTTCACTTTATAAATGCAAATTATACGTATATGGTCCAAATAGTGCACGGTCTCGAATAAGCGACAGCTATCAAACGACCAGTAATTTGACGAACGTTTATAAAACGACGAAATCGGGCGGTAGACCAAATATTAGTTTAAATGGTATCAAACGTTACGAACGATGGTTATAAAACCGGATCTAAGGAACGAACACACACATCTGTCTTGACACACAATACAATCTTGTGTTATACTGACTCTAGATACAAGTTATGTCAAAAGTCGGTGTGGTTATGATGTCACATCATGTCACCCGACCGAAAAATTTGATTCAATTGATCTTCCTGGGGCGTTGTTCCATTATATTTTTCCTCATATCGTCGCTCCAAAAGCGGAAGGGCACTTATGCGATTTTGACGGTGTGGAGCTATCATTTCATTCCCGGTAACCCGGGCGTTTATTGAGCATATAAGTTGATACAGATACACGTACTTTACCAGTCTCACTAGACAATGTCTATTCTGTGAGAAGGTTAGACGATGAGATAGTAATTTGTATCATTCCGCAAACAGTTAAAATGCGTTGTACTCAAAAGCCAATACTTGACCGAGAGCCGTTTTGCTTTTGGGGCGACGATATGGTCTCCTGATTCTTCTTCCGCAGCTCATCCATCTTAGAAATTATAAAACACATAAAAATAAGATATGAAAGCAGGAAGCAGTAGTTTTTAACTACGCCGGGAAGCATTAAATGCTCTTCAGATCAAAGTTGCGCACTTTAAAACAGGAAACAAAGTTGGGCTATAATCATAGAAGATTGCCAGTTATAATAGTCTCAAATAATCATATTATTACTTCTGATGTCGTGACTTGTTCCCATTGATGAAATTCTAAGGCCAGATCATTCTTAAATGGAGAAGAATGATAGATCTATGTTTCGGTTTTAACGGTACATCACTTTATTACATATATAAATATCTGAGAGGTTGATAACAATAAATTAATAGTGGTAAAAACGTGCGTTATCTTGCACGATATTTACGACCGTTCCTTATCCTCATCAGCTATCACTAGCTGCAGCTGTATTTCTTATGAATTTCATGCGATAAACAATGATATTTTTTCAGATATTTATTGCAACATAATAATATGGTTGCAATAAATAAATGCAGGTTTTAATTTTTTTTATCGAAAATGAACAATAAACGTCTGTATCACAATATTGTTGATAACATGTGTGCGTCATACGGCTAGCAAATAATAATTGAATGTTGGAAGAATATAAAATGTCATAAATAAGTGATATTACAATCCATGGTGTCGAATTCGATAACTTTCGTAAAAAAATATCAGATTATTGGAAAGGAAATAATTATTTCAAGGACCCAAAACTGATCCCCGGAGAACCCCCAAATAAAATGCTGTGTAGATTGTTTATTTTCAACCTTACGCCTTGCGAGTTTGGATTATTAGTAGGTATGTATTAGAGCCATCCAAGTTTAAATTGTAAAAAATTAAAATAAATTCCCCTTGATCAAAAATTTATCAAAAAGTGTGATAGTCCACAAAAAACCTTGAACATAAAAAAATGAATAACCATACCCCTAGTAAATTCCGGGACATGCCAACCAAATATAAATTTGGTCAGGCAAAATGTTTAGGGCTTTGCTATAAAGCTTCGTTTTAATTATAAAGAGTGGCAAAAAGATCAAGGGGTTAAATAAATTAATACAGTATTGCGGGTAAAGGAAAAATAGAGTCTCGCCTGTTTGTGGGGTCTCAGTAATTGGAATATCCTGTTGAAGTGTCGTCCCTATTTCGCCGGTCTGCGTGGACAGACACGAACCACAAGCGCCGAGCAAATGTAAATACAAACAGGACATGATATTATGGCTGTGACTGGTATTATGAGGAACGAGTAGACGAACTTGGGTGGCTGGTTATTTGTGTGCGATCTATTGAAGGTGGAGTATTTGAAAAGCTGCAAGTATACGTATCTGAGAGGACTTAAGCTATCATCCTTAGAAATCTTTTAGTAATCATAGACCAAAGAAAAGATGGACTCATAGACCAAGGATATCATACATCGACGGATAGACTTGAGCTAAGGAAAATTCTCTGTTCTATTGCGCACTGATGCTGGCAAATAAGCTAGTGTCGGGAAGGTAGCTACGAGTGAAATAGAAATTATTGAACTTTTTTCCAAGGTTACACATTTACTTATTTATTAATGTACTAACGTACAATTTACAACATAAGCAAAATGAAATTAGAAGAATAATGTGAATTATAAGTATAAGATGGTATATGAATACAGCAAAGACAAAACACAAAATAAACATAAGGGAGTAGAAGTGACAAGCCAAGTCAAGATCTGGTTAAGAGTAATAACAATTATAATATTTCTTTACTTGATTAAAAATCATTTGGGCTCAGACCAAAATAATTAAGGTTTTGACTTGAGTTGACCAGCCTACACATTTTGGATAATTGTGAATAGTATCCATAATTAGTTGAGTATTGATTGGGGAAGAGCATATTTCCGAGTCTACGGGAGGGGATATTGAAAGGAATGAGTTGAATAATAATTTTGAAGAAACAAATGAGATAGAAGTCTTCTAAAGGAGAAAAGTTTAGAATAAGAGCTTTCGTACACAAGGCAACGCAAATATCCGATACTCGGCAACTCGAGTATCTTCGCGACTACCGCAATACATCTGCAAGGAGGTTCATACACAGGAACACGACGCCAGTCTCCGGCGACCAGTTTGCCGAGGTCTTCGCCACTCAAGTCGCCGAGACTATATGTAAATATGTTCGTTCCAAAATGCGACATTACTAACATTTTTTGTGATTATTTTGGCTGGCACATGGTTTTTTTTTTTTTTTTTTTTTTTTTTTTTTTTTTTTTTTTATAATATTAATTATATACAGTGGGAACTTATACCCGCTAAGCCACTGCAAGTAGCTTGTCACAGGAGTTTATTTCAACAATATAATATAATACAACAATAAATTACAATCATCATACGTACAAATGTAGGGCAAAAATTATTATATTTAGGCGCATGCATCTTGTGCTGTACATAAGTTGAGAAAAAAAAAATTAAAGAGAAAAAAATAATGGTAAAAGCATTACAGATTTGTTATTGAGATACTAGAGTCCAATCTTATAACACCGATTTAAATAATATTATATTCACGCGAGTTTAGTTAAATCTACCCCCCCCCCCCTTCATTCTCTTCCTCACCGCTCCTGCTTCCCGACTCGGGCAATTGTCCAGCTCATTCCAAATTGAATCACCGCCGCGACTACTGGTGCCGAGGAACGCGCTGTTGAGGTCCGGACCCAACCAGTTGCTGAGACGCATCCGCTACCCGGCATTGCCCGGTCGACAAGCACGCAAGCCGCCATGGGAGAGTGATCAGTGAATTCAGTGAGTCCTTTTTCCATCCACATCACACTCCTTTATTTCGCAATCGCATCATCATTTCCTGATAATTAATATCGGGAAATCGAATAATCGCCGCAACACACATGTAATCCTATCTTTACTTATTTATTTTACCTGAATTATAAAACTTCTTTATCTTTTTTTTTAATTATTATTTTCATTTACAGAATTACACTTACATATATATTTGTAGATATATTTTTTTAAATTTCTGTCAAGCTACAGGATATTTTTTTATGGCTGTATTTATCCTTATTATATAATTTATGCACATTCGACATCTGGACACAGAAATTTTCCCAGTGAGACAGACATCGAACAATCCATTATAATTGAAATATCCTTGGTGGCAACGCGGGTCTCGAGATTTCAGTAGTGTTGTATATGGATTGTGCGCGACAAGTTCGTCTTATGAGTATTTGCCAATTTCAAGTTCTATCCTCCAAGTAATCCCTCCTAAGAACCGATGTTGAACGGATTCAATATGACGAATATGGACAGGATAGATAATAAAGAGACCAACCGACACAGGTATTTCAAATAACACATTTTGGATGCACACGGGCTGGATAAAAATGATCAATCAATCAACGTATAAATAATAAATTGATTTAACCGCCGGTCCTTTGGGTTATTATTCAAAAAGAAGGTAAAAAACATCGTTTTTTTTTCTCCATTAGATTTCGCAATAACAATACGTGAGACCAGTGACGTAACTCGGATTTAAAAAAAATAAAAATTATACGAATATCGCACAAGAGTCCCAACCGTCTGGAGCCAGTGAGACTATGGCATCCCCAATTGAGGAATTTGTGAGGCTGAAGATATTGGGGAGAGGAAGGAGAAGGGAAAGAGGAAGGTGGGGAAATACCTGGCTATTCAGATCTGGTCACCAAACACGGCTAAAAGCCATTTCAAGCAACGTTTCAATTCTGAATGGTGGTCTTTCACCAGAGCGATACTGAGAGTATCTTCCACTCTGGAACGTGCGCAAATATACTATATATTATTTTTAAATGAATTATTTGTGAAACAGCACAAATTAATTTTTAAAAAATTACTTGAACACGCCAGAATTTGAACCCACGACCTTCAAATTCGTAGTCGAGAGCCTTACCCCTCGACCATATGAAGGCCGTCGAGTATTGTATGGGAGAGACGAAAATACTCAGAGAACACATCCGTTACCTTCGGCTAAACTCGAAATAATAAACGAGATGACGCAGTAACAAACTTGACGTTTACGAATGTTTTGTGGGTTTCGGGTATAGCTTTTTTTATACCTGAACGTACGATATACGGCTTGTTGCGTTCGGGCGATAATATAATGGCCGTATCAGGTACGTTCGTATGGGTAGAGCGGTTTTAACAAAATACTTGAAAAAATGTGTTTTTATAAAACTTGATGAATTAAGCAAATTAAAAAATTTCGCCCGTGTACTGTGTAAAGTCACGGGGAACTCTTGTGAGATGTCTCATTCAAATATGGTTTTTAACCTACGCCGAGCAGGTTTAATTATTTTGTACAGACACGTTCTCTTTGCTGAGAGATTTATGTAAATATCCCTTTCGCAATCTAAAGAGCGAGAAACACGAGATGAACTCTCGGTAAAGCTCGACATTATCCTTGCACGGAGTAATGCAAATATTATTATTAATATGACCAACAGCACTGAAAATATGCGACCATGTCCCATAGTAATATGCAAGCAGAGACAAACTGCAGAATGCCAAGTGGATGAGACATATACAAGCAGAGAAGCAGAGCGTGCTAAGTACGGATCAGAACTATAGCGAGCCTTCGGGTGTGAACAAGAACAGATTGAGGGATTATAACACGAAAATAGGGGTTGGAATCAGGGGGGAAGAAGTTACAATGAGATTATTACACCCCTTCACAGCTGTCAATCAAATCCTACAGTATAACTAGCATTGGTTACCTGACTTACATTTCTCCATTTTCAATCTCTCTAATATAATATTATTATCTAGATTTATTTAAACTAAAAATTAGAGTGAATACTTTCACAATTTAACGTCCAAGTTACAGAAACTTGCGGAAATAGGAATTTTGTAAATTTAATGATAAAAAAATATATATTTAATTTCTAATATAAATGTGTTAATCGATGTTTCATTAACATTTTTGATTAATTACTTACCTACTTTAATCAATTTTTGTTTTTGTTTATAATTTGTCTATTCTAACATTATTGTGTTCTATGTTTATGATTTGTCTATACTTGACATTATTATTTTTTAGTATTTTATACATTCCTGATGAAGAAAGCATCGCTTTCGAAACATATCGATATGTATATATTAATAAAGTGGTGAATACAAGGTAATTTATAAACTAACTAATATATAATTCATTTATTATTAATAATGACGCCACAAAGCGAATCACAATCTTTTGAAGAAATTGTAAAACATAGTATTAAAAGAGCGGTCTACGTTCTGCGCAGGTTCTGCCGCCCCTCTTTCACCCCTAATAACTCCTGGAGCCGTAATGGTGCTCTAAGCGCCAACTATGAGGCGTACAGTATAGGTAGGAGAGAAGAGGTTCCTTCCCTAATGATTAAAAAACGTTGGCAATAAATTCAAAGCCTTTCCATTAAAACATACTTGACCTTTCAAGAGGAAGACTTAATGGCTTTGACTTAAGTTACTGGAAGAAATTTGAAAGGAACAAGTTTTTTTACGACAGCTAAAGCGAAACAAAAATATGACGTGTAACCCGGATAAACGACCGCAAAAGATTACGCTTTTCCTCAAACGTCAATTCAGTATAAATTCCAGGATAATTTCATAATTTCAACAACAAAAAATCATCGTTGAGATAAGGCCAGTGCATCATGACAATAAATGCATTTGATATTCTGTCGGAGCAGAATTATGCTTGTTATTACGAATAGCAGTGACAAACGCTAAATACTGCGAACCCAAAACAAAGGGCCACAGGCACACTGCCGCGTCGCATACTGATAATGCTAATGAACCCTGCTTCGTCTGCCTTGCGTAGCTCGACAGTATTCATCGTGCCAGTCTGCTTTACACGGCCAACATGTCGCTTGCGGTTTTGGGATGATATGCCGCTGATAATAGCGCAGACAATGGGCCGTAGGAAGTAGCGTAATTAGGAAGCTGGTAATGTCAGTTGTGTGTCGGATTAGATGGGCTGAATGTTGTTAGGATTTGTGAGAGAATTGGAGGAGACTGGGAAAAGATATAAATATTTTTTAATCTTTATGTATGATCACACTCAGAACCTTGAGGTACACCACACTTGATGAAGTATCTTTTCCTGAATTAAATATTTATTGTTGTAATTTTCTACCTATCAATCAAGTAGCTTTCAAAGTGGCTTAATAACTAAGTTGTGCGTAAAACAAGTTTCGCTATTTCCTAACTGCGTCAAAACCGTGCTCAAAATTAGTATACCCGGATTTAACTTATAAATTTTCACTAAAAGCATTAGTTGAATTATAATATCAGTAAGAGTTCTACTACTTGAGTGATGAATACATGAATACTGGCATGTAGAAAATGTAGGAAAAACGAAGGTATAATGAAGTAGGCAGGAGAAGAAAATTGCTAAATTAGAGTTGGGAGAATCGATATGTAGTTTTAGTCGATGTTACGAAATATTATGGAGACTGCTGCGGTATACGAAATTAAAGAATTTGGAAAGAATGTTTTAAGTTCGATTCCAACCGGGAAGCATACATTGGAATCTATCTTTGTCTCAGGGCATATGTAATTAATCATATATATCGGCATATGTAATTGATCGCGCGTGATTCACACTTAATATGAAATCTTTTGTTATTTTTTCTATCTTTGTCTTTTTTTTATGCATTTCGACAGCCAGAATCATTGCGACCAAAATCGGCTAGCATTGTCATCTGATAATTATAATTAAAAACAGTAAAAATAGAAGTGTTTCATTGGACCAAACACACCATATTCAATCACCATCATCATATCACCGAATCTCTAATGTACGGATCATCACTTTCCTGGTGCCAAAAGAAGTCATCACAGAGGAGGACGATTTACATCTGGACTCGCGACATTCAGACAGCAGGAACTAAACCGTTCCATATCTAATATTAGTTATATAAAAGGCTGGGGTTGTGTTTGATTTTCAATAAAAGTTCAGCAAAATTGAATAATCCACTTACCAAGAGTCAAAACTGAGTTACGCTCTCCACGTGTCAAAAATGTTGGCGAAGTGCTTACCTGAAAGAAAAAAAAAGAAAATCATTAATAAGTAAGTGCACTCTAGAAAAATATGTTCACCATTAAAAAAATCAAACTGAAACCTTTTCAACAATCTTGCAGTTCATAAGTTATGGTTTCCACCCGAAGAAAAAATATTAAAAGGTATGACTAATTATAAACAGGGATATTTTCGGACTGCATGCTACACCTGTCATTATTTGTAAACTATCGAGAATTAATATTAGAACCAGCTGCATCGGAGCTGCGGATTTACCAAAGCGTAAAATGTTATCAAAACATCGAGATTCTGGGAATTCTCCAATGCCTGTTTTTACAAGAACTCAGGACATTAATCTCCTCTCCCACAGCGAAGTGGAGGACGCAGGTAGGCGCATACTGCATAGGAAGATTAATTGAAGTTGTGATTTATCAGTGAACTGATTTAATTAAATTAATTTATGTAATATAATATTTTGTAAATTAAATCCACAGCACGGGAAATCCCAGTGAGGATATCATTACTTATTATTTTGTTTAAAAAAAAGAAGATAATAAAACAGTATTATTATTCAACACTTTAAGAATTAAGTACAGTCTGAGATTTAATAGTAGAACATTGAGGGCGCTGCGATCGTTTAAAAGGTTTTAAATGACAACACAAAGATGGTTCACAGGAAAATTAAAATAAGTTTTAAAAAGAACAACGACCCAAATGCATATTTTTTATTCAATTTATTTTTTTATAACTTATGGAAGTTTGTAAACCTTATTGTAATATTTTAATCATTGAAGAAGATAATATTAACACATCCCGAATGAACCACGAATCCGAAAAAACAACAGAAATTAAAAAGATTTCAGTCGCATCTGGGACTCGAACCCAGGACCTCTACCTATCCGGGGTAACCGCTTAACCAACTTAGCTAATGAGACCAGTTCAATTTACGCCATTTACACCGATATCATACTTCATGTTCAAGATTTGTTAATATTATCCTCCATTTTTATAAATCCCATATTATTGGCTGCTATCCTTATGGTAGGCAGAGAGGATGGACCGCCAGTCAACTTCAACACCGTCTTGGCACACACCTCTCGCTTCATTCACATTCATATATCGTCTCATAAATATTCTTCCGTTACTCTGACTGTTAACATGATGACACGACTAAAGTATTTGATTCCGTCGTCCCCGAAATACGCGTGATATATTCTCCTCACACACCTTCCTTCGTTCATGTTAACTTATTTATTGTACTTGGTTTTCACCAATTAAGGTTGTACAATTTTACATCACCATCAACTCAAAGTAGATACTGTGAACATTACTATTTGTTATATTATATACGCCCTATAAGGGCTTTTACACATTTCGTTAATTACAATAGTCACACGGGTGCAAAACCCACCACAGTAGGTACATATAGATAGCATTCATGAAGTACAACAACTAAATATTTCATTTGTCTAACGAACAAATACAGGAATAACATAGTGTAAGTACCATTCCAAATAATTAGCGAGAGTTAGAAGAGGCGAATATTAAAAAAAATACCTCACATTCACTGATACTTATACTCTAGACATTATACATTATACAGGGTTATTCAAAATGATGTACTCAATTTCGTATCGCTATATTTCATGTGAATGGTCTACATAGCTATTTAAAGAGGAGATTCGAAAGTGCCAGATGGCTAAAGTTGCGCAAACAACCCTAAGAGTGCTCGTGCCGCCAAGCAGCCATATCGCGGCAGTGGTGAGTAAAATGGCTACTATGTATTACAAGGTTTTCTGTGTTCGTGAGTTCTGTAAAACCGAGTCTGTAACGTTAGTGCTGGGTATCTTTCGTCTCCATTTTAACATTGAACCTCCAACTAGAAAGAGCATTTGTGGTTGGTATGACCAATTTGAGCACGGTGGATGTCTCCGTAAAGGAAGAAGCCCGGGCCGACTGCGTGTATCAGAGGAGAAGTACGAAATTAAGTCCATCATTTTGAATAACCCTGTATTATGGAGTTAAAACGAAGGAGATCTGATATGTGGAAAGGATCTATTGCAATTTTAGATCAATTTCCAGTAATACGAGTACAATGAGAAAATCACGAAAAACTTGAGAATGTATATGAATTTTTAAGAGGTAAGAAGGTTATGAACAAGATTCAAAGTCCCTAAAGCGTACTGCTATACGAGTACACATATGATTCGATTACATGTAAAATTCTTCTGAAAGGCGAAACAGCACTCACGCGTAAAGCAAGCAGAACGAGGCCGTTTACTTTATTTAAAAAAAAATTAATGTAAAACAAATTTAATAATGTTATTATTAAGTTCTGCAAGTATTTATAGTTTTTATTATTGTGACAGCTGTTTCGGCGTTCAAAGCCATTTTCAAACTGCGATTAATAATATAAGAAAACATTGTCATTTAAATATGGGGAAAACACATCATAAATGTAAAAATGTCACAGAATAGAAAATTTTAATTATTTTCTAACTAAATCGGTTTAACCGATAATAATTTATTTTTTTAAACCCGTCCAAATTAGAATTGGATGGGTGTAAATAAAATCATATAAATAAGTCGTCACAATGTGAATTAACCGAAGTTTGAATATGGTCTTTAACGCCGAAACAGCTGTCACAATAATAAAAACACTTGAAGAACTTAATATTAACATTATTTAATTTGATTTATATTTAAAAAATATATATATTAAATGGAGTTCTACGTATTAAACAAAAAAACAATTAATAATATTCACTTTATGCTCAGTACGACGGGAATTTAAGCCGCAACCTCTAGTTTCGTAATAGACAAAGGCGTACCTTTAAATTCATAATAGACGAAGGCGTATTCTGTAGGTCATTACACCACGAAAAGCAACGGAGTTCCTTTGTCGCTTCCACACAATTAATTATTCATTCATCCGCCTGATTGCTCATCTTTGCCGGAGTCTAAGATAAGCCGGCATGAAGTAACTTTCTAATGGCTGGCTCTGTCCCTCAGATCACAGCATCTCGGTTCCCAGAGATGATATTAAATACCGTCTAACTAGCGTCTCAGCGCGAGCTTCGGGAAATGCAATAAATTATATAAGATAGCACGGTGAACGACTGAGAAACAGTCACTGTGAGGCCTGTGGTAATAATGCACCGATAGCTAATGGAACAATAATAACTCTCGATAATTAAGAAACTGGTTTTATAATGTGACCGAATATGATCTATTAGAATCAGTGCACAGGTAAACCGATAGAAGTGTGTTGTTGGCGTGTCCGTGCGCTCGAAGTAAGATAATGTTTTGCTTACTTCAGATGAAAAACGAATAATGATTAAAAACAATGAAAATTCTCACTGATGTTAAAGTATTGGCTTTCGGAAAGTGGACTTATGTGTTGAAGTTAATAATCTCCTTGATTGGATATCTACCTGATATCTGCTGTATTGACGGTATTTATCTCATGTTGCATTTTAAAGAAATATGATCGTCTCCGTGATTGTATATCTCCTTGATAGCTCCGGATATCTTAAAAAATATTTAAGTTCTACTATCATATTAAGAATCTATTCTCACTGTAACAAAACTGTACTAATGTTTTTGTATCTCTCAACTTGTGTGGATACTTACAGATATCTTGATATTTTTTATAATATTATTTAATTGCTATTATGTATTTGGAATCTGCTATCACCATAGAAAAATGTTTCTAATGTTTTCATATATTAAAAAAAAAAATCCGATTGGTCTATATTGTTCTATTATTGCGCTAGTATTTGTATGATTACTTTAATTTACTGTTGTATTATATAATATTGTTGAACTAAACTCCTGCTGACAAGCTACTTGCAGTAGCTTAGCGGGTACAAATTCCCATTGTATGAAAAAAAAAATCTTTAACAGATTATAAACAATTTCAATTGCCTGTCTGCGGAATAAAAGTCGAAAGGTCTTAAGGGCCAGCACTCAAATATGGCCCTAAACACAACTTTGCAAGTTGCCAACTAAGGCAATACCACAAATGATTTATCTCTAAATTCTATACGGTATTTAGGAAAATGTATAAGATTTCAATAGACAAAAATCCTCAAACTGTAATCTTTAAGACCCAGCAATACCCTCAAAGGGGAAATTGAACAATGGTTGAAAAGGAGATATGTTAATACGGAAGAGAAAGGGAACGCGCTAATATAAAAAAAAAAACGCTTAGGGCGTAAGCGATCGTTTTAAAAATATTTTATAAAACATGACATATTTATAATAAAGAAAAAATCCTACGACTATTGACTTAATTAGCATTTAAAGAAAAGGCGTAAATTTTTTCATACCTATAACATGTTAAATAACAGAACCACACGTGTTATTTATATTTTTCGGAGCATACTTTGCGATTTTGTTTCCTCTTGAGGGAATTTCGTATAATTAATTTTTCAACTAGACATCTGAATATTTGAAGAAGGGAGATTATCTTCAAAATTAATATATATTTTTATAAGTGCATAAAAATTTCATGTTATCCAGAGAACTTTGAAATATGTACATAGAAATTCTGAGTGCAGTAATAGGTAAATAATAATACATGAATTAAAATAAGTAAATATTAAAAAGTAAATAATAACATATGAATAAAAATAAGTAAATATTAAAAAGTAAATAATAACATATGAATAAAAATAAGTAAATATTAAAAAGTAAATAATAATATATGAATAAAAATAAGTAAATATTAAAAGGTAAATAATAACATATGAATAAAAATAAGTAAATATTAAAAAGTAAATAATAATATATGAATAAAAATAAGTAAATATTAAAAAGTAAATAATAATATATGAATAAAAATAAGTAAATATTAAAAAGTAAATAATAATATATGAATAAAAATAAGTAAATATTAAAAAGTAAATAATAATATATGAATAAAAATAAGTAAATATTAAAAAGTAAATAATAATATATGAATAAAAATAAGTAAATATTAAAAAGTAAATAATAATATATGAATAAAAATAAGTAAATATTAAAAAGTAAATAATAATATATGAATAAAAATAAGTAAATATTAAAAGGTAAATAATAACATATGAATAAAAATAAGTAAATATTAAAAAGTAAATAATAATATATGAATAAAAATAAGTAAATATTAAAAAGTAAATAATAATATATGAATAAAAATAAGTAAATATTAAAAAGTAAATAATAATATATGAATAAAAATAAGTAAATATTAAACAGTAAATAATAATATATGAATAAAAATAAGTAAATATTAAAAAGTAAATAATAATATATGAATAAAACTAAGTAAACATTAATAAGTGAATGATAGTAAATATATTCGAACGATTTTAATTCATTGCTTTATGTGTCCTCCACAACAAAACAAATATTAGGTACTTAGGTATCCCGAAGACAGCGGGTTTTTTGTTGCTTTTTATACTTTTGTTTAGCTCAAGAAGAAGCGGAAGCGCAACGTGGCATTTGAATGAATAAAAGAAGTCACAATGCAAACAAAATAAATGTAAGCAAGCAACCGTTTTGGTAATAAACTGTACAAAAATCAACAATTAACTTTTATAGGCGGACTTTCAACAAAAAGCCACTTTCACGGTGTTGGATTCCAACAGTGGCGGTTTTCTCTAAAGGGCGATTGTGCGTTGAACTCGCATTAAAAAAAATAATAATAATGCTAACTTGCTTTATAATTAATATAGCCCGATATTCCTAAGAATGGATTCAGCACATATGGGCTCACGATCCCGATAAAATACTTCATATAAAACAACACAATCCCCCTGACGGTGAAATTAAATAACCTAGGCCGAAACCATGTCGAAGTTTGTGCGCAGCGATAAGACAGAATGTTTGAAGACACGTGACATCAGAATTTTGACGATGGCCCTATAGATCACTTTGGCTGAACTTTTGCACAATAAGGATGCAAGAAATGTTATTATTTTACTTTATATAGTTAGTAGTAAATATTTGTATAAGTTTTTATTTTCTTGTTCCTGCATGTTTCTAACCGTTCGCTGTTGATATAAATACCGTATTGTCTTAATACGGTTATTATAGTACCCCTCCCAAAACCTTTATTTAAATTATCCAACGAATCGCCGAAGGACAACGGCAGTAGGCCACGTTGAGACGACTTATTTTCAATAATCTATTTACCCATACCCAATGGCAAATTTATATGGTGCCTAAAATGATTTATTACCGGTGAAACCAATTGTGATAATGTATTCTCCGTTCTGTGAGATACTTACATTTGGAATCTAGTTTTCCCCGCATTAAACGCAATATTTTCTTTATTGATTTATAATGACGTGAAAGCTATTGACTTGTGTTATATTGCTTAGGTCTTGTGAATATACTGAGAAGTGGGCAATAAATAAGTTTCCTTACTTTATTAATTAACGCCGAAACAGCTGTCACAATAATTAAAAAAAAAACTACAATACTTGCAGAACTTAATAATAACATTATTAAATTTGATTTACATTAAATTAAAAAATTTAATGGAGTTCGACGAATTAAACACAAAAACAATCATTAACGGTAAGTACACATTGATGAAATATGTATGATATCTTCTCTTAAATTTATGATTGAACCACCAGTTAAAAAGACCACGAACCGCCACTGGATTTTGATGAAGGTAAACAAATACCGTTGCTTCCATCAGCTTTTCCCGAACACGTGTAACCGACTTGATGGTTTATCCGAATCCACGTGGCCCAACGGAGCGACTCGCAAAACAATAAGGAATGCCTGCGGCTTTACCACAGGCGTAAATAACGTCGTAAATAATAATTACAAAGAAGTGCTGGGAGAGCTTCTAACGGTAAATAAACACACTCTACAAAACTAATAATAATAATAATATTTATTTATTTGAAACATACATTATTTAACAGCAACATTTGAGAAAGCTTTAACTGCGCAACTAGGAACAAATCCCATTTAAAAAGAGTTTAGTTCATATTAAGTGCCATTACACAAAAATAGAAGGGAAAAAGCTAGTATTGATATAGTATGGTAATATAATATATCTATAAAAAAGCATAAAGAGATTATGCATGTGTTTGATAGGTACCGGTTGGCACTACGAGGAAAAAATGCGTTTAAAATATAGTACTAAAAAAAGATAATATTATTGAGGAATATCGATAAGATTTAGTTACGTATCACTCAGCTTTATGAGCCGACGACGAAACTCGGAGATGCAGCCCGAAGAGGATGAAGCAAATAGTTAATAACATATTTAATATATTTTATTCAGTAAGTACAAAACGAAACTTTAGTAAATTTGTTATTACTATCCCAATTATAGGTTTACTCTCAGTATCGCCCTGGTGAAAGATCACCTTTCATAATCGAAATGTTGCTTGAAATGTCTTTAACCGTGTTTAATGACCAGATCTGAATAGCCAGGTGCTTATCAATCTTCCTCTTTCCCATTTCTTTCCCCTCTCCATTATCTTCAGCATAATAACATATTCGATAACGGCAATGCCATAGCCCGATGGTTCCGGGCAGTTGGGACTCTATTCATAGTAATTCACACAAATAAATACCACATTATTAAGTTCATTTTAAATTATTTATGTAATAATAAATTATTGTGTTCTGCTGTTTTTTATTTGCAATGCCTTCAAATAAAAGAAAACAGCAGAAATTAATAAAAAAATATATTATTAGTAAAATATTAGGTAGGTACTTATGTTCTGTAAACTAACCCTAAAAGTCATAAATAAAATATGTATGTAGCATTGACGTGAATTGCTCTATGACCAAAAGTAGACAGTGTATAGTTTTTCATTATTTATTAATTCGGTTATTTTTTTATTCGGCTGATTGTTGTGGCCAACTGAATGAATGGGCTAACAAGTTCCGTACCAATTTCACGGAAAAATACATTTGGAGTTTTAGTTTCAGTACAATATGTTACATAATTATATTATTGTATGGTTTACATTACCTGCCCCCGTTAGGTGAAACTTGAAATATTTTTAAAAGATCATTTAATTTCTTTACTTTGTTCGTTTCTTTTAGGGTAGGCACAGCTTTTCAGCCTTTATGGACCGCACGCCACTGGTATGTAGATAGATTGAATAAAAACAATAATTACAGAACGCACCGCGTATAACTTGAACCTTTGGTTTCTTGGAACAGGCAATCTGCCTAGCTGGGAATTAATATCGACGTGACAAGACATAATAGCACTTGTACACATTTTCATTATTTTCAGTTGTTTAAATATTATACAATATTACGTACTTTCTATTATGTTACATCTATATATATATATATAAATCAATATAAGTTTGTTTATTTGTCCTCGATTTTCTCGAAAATTACTGGACCAGTTTCGCTGAAAATAGCACAGTTTGTTCTTATTAGTGCCGGGAAGGTTTAGAGTGTAGTTTAAATGAAATCGAGTATGTAAAACTGTTGCTATAACGTTTTAAAATTAGTATGAGAAACATTGAACCCGCCGTGTTTTATTTAGGGTAGCCCATAGATATAACACTCTGGTTAGCCACATATGGCATATTCAAAAGAAGGTTTTTTTGGTAGAATATTTTCAAAATGGAAAACACGAGTAGGTACCTACTTAAGAATTTTATGATTTAGATATATTTTGAAAAAATAAACATTTGAAATGAAATAAAACGAATAATAAATTCAAATGAATGCTTCTTTATTTGGAGATAGTTACTTTCGCTGTCAAATCAATTATGGCACCCTATAGACAAGTGAAAAATTCCGAGCAAGGCCGGGTACACATCAGCTAGTGTAATGTAATAAATAAAATAAATTTGACAACACCCCGGACTGCTTCCCCGATTGCTACTCATGTCGAATATTATTAGGTTACAACTCACGCCTTTAGAAAATCATACCCATATCAGTGAATGTGAGGTGTGTTTTGGAATGGTACTTACACGATGTTATTGCTGAATTTGTTCGTGAGACAAATTAAATATTTAGTTGTTGTATTTCGTGTAGGTAATCTATCTATTTTTCCTATGTACATACTGTGATGTATTTTGCACCTGTGTCACTATTGTAATTTGAATTTTTATAACAAAATATGTAAAAGCCCATATAGAGCGTTTATAATATAATAAATATAAACACCGATATTCGATTATTAGATCTATGTGAATAGAAATCTACATTGTACAAGATATCCCAAAATTACCATTATATACAAATCACACAATTATTATTATTTGCAAAGTTCTATTATAATTTTAAAAACATATACCATAGATCGAATTAAAATATGGTTTACTTCGGCCTGTTTTATTTTGGAGCATAAATCGAACGTGGGCAGGTATTTTAATAAACAAATCGACAAAAAAATTTAAACCTAGTCTATTCCAATTCAATGACGTATGCAGGTAATGTACTAAAGGCAGTTATTGGCTAACGAAGGTACTGAAACCATTAAGAGGTCAGAGATAGGGGGCTTCCTGCTTCCCGGAGGCAATGCACTAGGGACTAGGCTCAACCAAAGAGGTTTACTATAAATCGAAGGTCTCGCCAGATTAATGATAGGTTTCTCACAGATAAAGTTGATTAATTCACGAATATAAAAGAACAAGAAACTCATAGAATGGAATTTCCTACCGATTAGAAATCTGCCTATAAAATACAAGTACTTACATATCAGATCGTTTTACTACACATTTTTTTAAAAATTTCATTTGATTTTCTTCAAATGTTGTTGAATCCAGTGAATATTTCAGTTTTCAGTGTTGATAAACATAATCATATAAAAAAGAGTGTTCCGGGAGGTGTTTGTTTGTATACAAATCCACAGTTTTATTCAGAGGTTGATGAAATTTTGCACATTTGACCTTCAAAACAAGAGGAATAGGACAGGTCACTGTAGATTTCAAAAAAACCACACCCATCCCCATTTACCAAACCTTAAAGCGAAATTGTGGTACTTCTTGGAGAAACTTTGCACACTGGACGTTCAAAATAAGAGGAAGACTAATGGGTGGGGGTAGGGGTAGGGGTAGAGATAAGGGTGGGAGTAGAGGTAGGGGTAGGGGTAGTGGTAGGGGTGGGGGTGGGAGTAGGGATAGGGGTAGGGGTGGGGGTAGGGATAGGGGTAGGGGTAGGGATAGGGGTGGGAGTAGAGGTAGGGGTAGGGGTGGAGGTGGGGATGGGGATAAGACATCACAACCTCAAACGTTTCATACAAACCATTCATAACCCCGAGCAACGCCGGGTACTTCAGCTAGTTACTTATAAAGGAAAAGCACAATGAAATGTTTTGTTTATTTTAAAATTGTCCCTTTCTTCAATGTTCATAACGAAGTATGGTTCAAGTTTTCAGGATCAACAGACTCGGCTGCCCGACAGGCGGAATCCTTTGCCGTCTGCCAGAGATGGGAGCAATTGGTTCACGAACCCACAAGGGTTCCTGATGTCGAAACTCACCGATCCAATCTGTTACGCATATTTTTAACCTCGTGCCACACGGTTACAACATTGAGGTCACAGCACCTCTAGGACCGTCCGACCACTGCCTGGTGACGACATCAATCCCCGTTAACTTCAAACCACCAAACGAGAGGCTGAACAGAAAAGTGTGGCACTACTCTGACTGAGGTAAATTATTTTCCTCGGGGCCTCCTGGGTGGAGTTAAGGTAAAAAAAAATAAGTATGCAAATAATTTACGTACATCGGGGGATGAATTTAAGAAAATATCGTATTTCCACCAATGTTGGCGGGATTTCAACAACTATACAAATATGTATTCTTCAATACAAAGGAGATAACGATTACTTACTAACATTTCCAATAAGGAACTCTATTGAAAATTATAATGGTTTTAAAAATGTATATACATATACATCAGCAAACGCCGGTTCTGAATATATAACTTTTATTATATATATACGTAAAATTTATAAATCGTTATTTAAAAGTGAATAAAAAATCATCTCATCAAAACACCTTGTTATGTCGGTACCATTGCATTTGGAACATCTGATGTCACGTGCGCATTCTGTTTTTGGATTAGTATGGACATTTTTATTTTTCGATTTAGTTTTGTATTTTTTTAGTTATGGCAAAATAAAAGCTTAATTTGGGTGACTAAGCTCTATAATTGTTGTTCTATATAAAAAACTACTATTAATTAAATTACATTAGAGTAGTCATGATTAAATCAATTATCAATACGGATATCATAATAATGTTAATTCTCAATACTATTATTATTCTTTGAGTTAAAGTTTCTAAAAAGGTACATAATGTTATTACTTATGTTTAGTTATGGTTTACTATGAATAGAATACAAAATGATGTGCGGTAAAGCTCGTCCTTGTTTTGACATTTGACATTCTAACCTCAAATCCTATCAAAAACGACCGGGTTTAGATTGGAAGCGTTTTGGCGGACTTTGAAAAATTGAAACCTTACTTTAGAAAAAAAACGGAATATACTGGAATTTAAGACTGAACTTCTTTACTGATGAAAAAAAATAATGTACTGGAGTTTCTTATTAAGGAGGAGTCGAGAATTTATCATTCTAAGGTTTTCTTATCTTGCTCGATCAATTAATTCGAGTATTTGCCAATCTGAATCATTTGAATGGACTCCATCAATATAATCTCAACCTGTATCAGAGCAACATGCCAATTACGCGTTCAATGCATTATGAAACCATCACGAAGCGGTCCGGTCTCCAGAGACCATAGTACAGGGATCACCGCAGCCGTAGAGCCACGGGCTATAGACATTGACTATGTGGAGTAGATTGAAGATACTAGACACTGGCTTCACCGAGTAATGCGGTGGACAATCTTGTTCGCAAAAGTCAAGATCAGAATCTAAAGTATACTTTTACCAGTGGCGGGCAGAGTTTGTAATCAGAGTAGGCAGAAGGAAAACAGCGACTTAATTGATAAATTATAAAAAAAAAAAACAACATGCTATTATCGATATTTCGTTAGTAAAGTAATTACCACTTTAATTTGCTAGCATTGCCGAAAAGCACTGCTTTTTATACAATAACACAAACGAGTCGTCCCTTGACGCGCATTGCGCACACTTCACACATGAACGTTTGAATATATAGAATAGATTCTACATTTGAAAATGACGTTTTTTAGATTCCGTGGTTGAGTAATTATGGTACGATCCTCGGCTACGAATCCGGAGGTCGCGGATTCCAATCTCGGCGTGCGCAAGTAAATTTTATTCATTTATTTAATAATACATAGT
Source organism: Halesus radiatus (assembly GCA_022606495.2). Taxonomy (NCBI): domain Eukaryota; kingdom Metazoa; phylum Arthropoda; class Insecta; order Trichoptera; family Limnephilidae; genus Halesus; species Halesus radiatus. The sequence goes on from JAHDVE020010393.1 coordinate 70,885, forward strand.
ATATTTGCAGCACGTTCCGGAGTGGTAGATACTTTCATTATCGCCCTGGTGAAAAACCATAATTGAGAATCGAAACGTGGCTTGAAGTGGCTTTATTTGGAGACCAGATCTGAATAGGCAGGTACAACCCCATCTCCTTCCCCACTACCTTTAGCCTCATAACATACCCCAATTGGGGATGCCATAGTATTACTGGCTCAAGAAGGTCGGAAACAGTTGAGACTCTTGTGCGATACTCACATAAGAATTTTTTTAATAAAATGACGTGAACGCCTTTTGCAAAATTAGTTTCTGCCTTTGACACGTTATGGTGGCGCACACAGCGCTGCGTTTCGTGGCTGGTACTTCGCGCGTATATTTGAAATGAAGATCTATTTCCTTCAATAATTTTATACATATTAAAAATATTAATATTTTTGTGCGAATAACGTACAGTATGCAGTGCCTTTGTGCTGATATGGACGGCACGCCTCTGCCTGTTACCTGGTGTTGCGTGGCAGCGATCAGGCGACGTAATACAGAGAAGCTGGAAACGTAATACGGTAAAAATGGTTTCTAGCTGACGCATGAAGCCGGAATAAACGAACCTGTGTCGGACGTGTTCAACTCTCCCGCAATGTTTGACACGGCCATTTGAAAAACATATTTATTATATTCCACCTAGAGTATGTCTAATTTGTAAGGGAGTCTGGTCGTAATCGGTCGAAACCGGTCTGTGGGAAACATGTTCTTATCGACCGCTTAGATTATGACTGACTTGAATAAAACGTCAGAGCGGTACGGCGGTGCGAGAGGGAGGGTGCTTGTCGGATATGCGCAGAACGCTGCTGCTCTGCCAGTCCCGAACCTGCGACGTCTCGCAAGCCACCTTAATAAGTAGCCTACGAAAACCGCCCGCAAGACAAGACGCTCCGCTCCCTCGACTGCTCCGCCCACTACTTTTGCTCTATTCACCTACTTTCTTTCTGACCACCGCTTACCCTGGAGCCTTATCGGACTACTGCCTCTCACCGGAACAAGCCAAGCATCGTCACACAGACACGGCCCCGAGCTCTACTAATAATTCTGCAAGAATTGGGTTTTTGTGTAGAATTACAATTGCAAACACTAAAGCCGTTAATGAGGTCTGGTAGTCAATGTCTTTTCCCCCTTCGCAAGCGATCGACACAGGTTGTGCTTTCTCCCCTCGCAGCCCTCATCGCAGATCGGGATCAGCTGCCCAGTACAGTTCGCCTGTGTGGCATCACGTCTGGTACAGAATCTAAAGAAACAAAATATGCTAGAATTTCTGGGCACACGCTTCTGGATTCCATTTTAAAATATCAACCCCTTTGAATAACAAGGTTCCATCTGACACTGCAATGTCATACGATAATGTGCTCTAAGGAAAGTTACTTTAAGGCTCATTATCGCATAACATTGCTGTGTCAGATGGAACCTTGTTATTCCAAGGGGTCGATATGGTAAATATGTAGAAACAAAGTAATCGGTTGGCCATGGGACTCATGGGAGCCCAAAAATTGGCGAGAGTTTCCCAATTACATCGGGACTCGGTGAAGTTCATAACATATTTGTCATAACAACAACATAAATGTCTAAAATCAACAACGTATAATATTTCACAATATTTTGAAAGAAGCGGGGGAGCCTTACTGGCACGGAACTCTGGGGATAAAATAATTCTGGGGAATGCATTTTTGGGAATATTCCCCAAATGGGGAATTTTCATCTAAATGGTGAAAAACACGAACCAATTTATTTATTTTAAATTCAATAAAGTATAATTAATACATGTTTAAACGAATCAACTCATTTCAAACCCAGCACACAAAATAATATAATAACGCTTTCATTAATCACGTGAACCTGCCGTTATTATTGACAAATCAATATAAAAGACTGTACCTTATTATTTTATTTAGAGCATGTTGAGGACAGAACTTTTTGAATTTTCGGAAAATACAAAATTGTACCGTAAATGTTGATATTTGAGGCCGACCGATAAGCGTGCGATGTCACGGTACATACAATGACTGGAGCGGCAGTACTGCAGCACTGCCATCCGAATTACAAATTGTACTGAATTGTATCTTGTGTGACGTCATCAGACACGATTGTATACGTTTTAACCGAGTTCATTTTGAAAAATTAAAACTTCTTAATTTTTTGACATATCGAAAAAATAATTTGGTCGTTATTAATTCATTAAATATAATACTTTGTTTAATAAAACTAAAAAATAAGGGATGACCTCATTTAAAATAAGTTTCTTAATAAAATAATAATATCCCGACTTTGGGGAATTTATATTAGTTCCCGGGAATATTCCCGGGTGAACATCACTACCAATGTATCGCAAGACGGATATAAGGATAAAGGAGTTAATTCCAATTCAAGTGTTACGTTTCGCAGAGAGACAACTTACACAACAAGCAGCTTGGAATTCAGGCAGTACACATAATATAAGTTGTTACGGTATCTACAAACATTTTCTTATGTTTTGGGCGTAATAACACGATTCGTCGATTGGCTGGGAGTATTTTCTAGGCAGAACAGTAATATTTATTAACTATGGATACAGAGGTCGCTAGTTCTAATCCCGACGAGGGCAAAATAAAGGATTTTATTTATATGAATTTGTTCACTTATAGAAATTTAATTCCATTCCAGAGTGAAAGCGGAATGAAGTGTGGATGGGGAAACAGGTGGATATGAGATAGAACTAAACGTATATTCCACTTTGGAGCAAACTGCAAATAAAATTCGGTATTTTCCATCGAAAGAATATCGATGTTATAAAAATGTCATCACAGCAACCACACGTAATGGAAAATATTGATTTCAAAGTTCAATAAGCTAGGAAATTTTCAGAAATCTAAGTCCGAGCGTGTTCAATTCTACCGCAAATAAAAACATTACAAAGATTTATTGGTGTTAATGCCATACATGCTCCCTCGAGAATTCTTGTTTATTGTAACCTACATAGACACATAGTTGACAGTTATTTGCCGTAGCAATACATTACACCTGGGTATGTGTGAATGTTTATGGAAGCAAAATACGAAGTTGTTAGTGATAAGAAACTGAGCGAGATTAAAAGTAGGACAAAAACAATTCCAACACAAGGTATTTATGTATATCGGATATCAGGAAAGGCATTGGTGGCATTTCTCTTCCCCTCCTGCCCTCTTGGAGACAGACGTGATGGCATTTATTTATTATTTACTAGCCGTAAGTAACCGGCGTTGCCCGGGGATATGAACGGTTTAGAGGAAAGTTTTGTGGTTGGGATGTGTTACTGTTCCCCTGCCCCTGACCCTACCCCCACCCATTCAAATTTGTTTAAAAAAATCCACCCGTCCATATAGGTAATATGTCCAGTAACAAGTTCGAAATTAATTCCATATCTGCGTTATGAATTCGGCGTCTTGTCTCCCTGTCCTAAGAAAATAGTTCGTACATTGTCATTCTCGTGGCGCTTCGGCGGGAAATCGTGCCGAGCGTGCAATCCTTCGAAATCTATAATGCGACCGTGTGCGCAGCTATATGAAGGAATAGTATTTTGCAAGAAAAACAGATTTTTTTCCGTGATTATCGTGTTTTAAGTCAACTTACTTACTGAAGATGATACTTTACATTATTACAGGCCACGAACCGCCACTGGTCACACGTAATAGACAAAAGGCAACCAGTATCATTGCAGGTACTATTACCTATATTCTATATTGATACGGACGTGGACGTGGAACGTAATACAGCTTCGCCCATGCCGAACAAAACATTCCGTAATGAAAGTAATCTATTCATGAAAGGTTCATAAAAAGTTTCACAATTTGTCTATTGAAGAACGAGGATTGTGGTCTCAAATGAGTATTATGTTTTTAATTAAAATTGTGCAGTATAATGAAGTAATCATAGTACCTACGTAAATTTATTAGAACACACAATGATGTGAGCTAACTTAAGACGAATAGATAGAATATTTTACACAAATTGCAACAGAGTTTATTGGCATCGTCGTGAACTACACCGTGTTGTCATCTGAACTTTTCAATGGTAGTTTTGGTTACCTGTCAACTCCCTATTTCGATTAGCAATGAGTCGTTCATGAACGAGCCGTTCATTTGAGTGAGCGAACGACTCCTGGTAAACCGTACCACGGGTCAATTGAACTGCGACTCTTTTTGACAAACCTTGGAACCACTTGCTTATTTATCTAAAAATATAAACACATCTCAGATGTTCAATAATATTCTTACGCATTTCTAAAATGATACATCTTTAAATAAGGTTCTTGGTTCTAATCTGTTTACATAAAATCAATAACGTCTTATTTCTGCAAGGCGAAATTATGCTAGCAACAGTGGGACTTGCAAATAATATTAGGAACAATGAAGCATCTTAAAACAGTTGTTTTTAAGGGTTCACACAATCATATGTAGAGATAAGAATAATTACCGCATTTGCACGTGTGTAGGCACTGTACAGTACGTGAACGGCGCCTGACAGTCTGGCATCTGCACGTTTCGTACTTACACCTATCTGCTGGGAATCGTATGAATTGGGGTACGAGCTCATAAACTGGGAGTCGGCTCTTATATGAGCCATTGTTCAATTGAGTCGTACGAAAATATTGAGCTGGTACCGTGACTCCCGCCCCTATCAAAATAAGTCATGACCCTTTGCTAATTTCGACAACATCTATCAATGAATAAAACAGTACACCGATAATTGGTATAATTTTCAGTATTATTGTATTATTTCAGGAAAAACATTTTCCTTGATTCTTCTGTCTTATATAACTATCACGCCGTTTCCCCGAAGTGGAAGCAAAGAGGATGAACTGGCACACAACTCTGTTTGGCACACACTCCTTGTTAAATTCATACATCGAACCGTACTTCCAAGTGCAAGTTATATTTTCAATAACTTGAATTTATGATACGATACAATACAAATGTACCACCCCAGCCAGGAGCAGCCCTGTCCCGGTGCGACCGGTACACCAGGGGGCACTGTTTTGTTAGGACTTGGAACACGTGCTTCGTTTCTCGCTTCCCTCTTCTTTTTGTTTTCTGTTTCTTTTTGTCTCAAGCTTCTGTCGTAGGCTTTTATTTTAGTGTCTTCTTGAATTTTCTTAGTTCTTCTGGTCACTTCTTTCTCCTTTTTAGTTACCTTGGTGTCTTATTGTATCTACTTGCCTCGTCGTGGCCTTTATTCCTCTTCTTGGCTCTTCTAGTCTCTTGTAGCCTCTTATTGGGTCTTCTTGTCTATTCTAAACTACTTGTATTAAAAAAAAAAACAAACTTCTATATAATTTTGACATTTTCAGAAGTAAGGAAACGTATAAATATACCAGTACTCGTAAACAACTCTTTTAAATATTTCTGATTATTGTGTCGAGCACGTGAAACTCAAAATCAACATGGGGCAAGTAAACAACATTTAAGTTTATGTGGGGCTGCGAAAAGACCAGAACTTTTCCCAAGATGAGTTTAATAACTCATGAGATTGTTATGTAGCAACACATAAAAATATATACAAATCTTATTGAATAAGTTAATGATATTTTGTAAACTAGCCTGTCTCAATACAGGATATCCCCATTGAGATGTAAAAATAACTAAATTTTAAAAATACAACCAACTGTCTTCCTTGAACAAGTCCTTCAAATTACGCAATAAGGATAATTTGGGGATAGAAAACCTCATAAAAGCAAATAAATTTAGGTAATAGCGAAGCTAGCAGTTCACAATAGAGTGCTAATATCAACCCTGATATATGGCAGTGAGGCATGGAATTGGCTAAAGGATGAAAGTAGACTGAACGCTGTAGAATTGAGATCTCTGAGGCGAATGTGTCATAAAACTATGTGTGATCGTGTGAAAATGTTGAGATTCGTAAAGAATGCAAGGCGTAACGAGTTAGATTAAGAAAGGGGCGTTTAGATAGTTTGGGCATGTAGAGGGAATGAACGAAAAAAAGAGTGTAAGGAGAATATATGACGCCAATGTGAATGGAAGAAGTCAGGGACGTCCGAAGAAGACTTGGCATGATCGAGCGAATCAAATACTTGAGTCGGGCCATGTGACAAGTCGGAATAACAGAAGATAATGTATGATTGTGAATAAAGCAAGTGTATGTAATGATCGAGTTGTTTGCGGTCCGTCCTCTCTGCCTACCCCTGCGTTAGTTAGTTAGTAAATAAGTTTTGCCGCTATATTGAAAAATAACAGTAAAGTATTCGAGACAAATCACTTACCAAGTTCAGTTTATTATTCAATAATCAGGAAATGTCCTAAAAGAAGGTCTTGTGAGGCACTCAGTCAGCAATGGTAATAATGTACCTTCCTGCCAGTCAATCAACCGGCCTAGCTTTAGTGTTGTCCTACTGGAAACTGGCGGAGTGATTCTCCGAGCAGTCGATCCGAAAGCCATTAATCACGGAGCAATTCAATCCGCAGTCGACATCACACCCCAGTAAACCCAACGCCAACGGTCGGCGCAATCCAATATAAGGTACATTTATTATATAATATATATATATATAATAATTCAATTTGTTTATTTGTGTCGGAAACTCATATCCATGAATGGTACAGTTACATACCCAATTTACATAGCGAAGTTAGCCGTTAGTACCTATTAGCCTTACCCATTAACAGAAAAATTTGAAACATTTCATAGTCCCGACATTGTAAATAACTACAAATATTTGTAAATATAAATAATTATCTCAAATTCTAACAAAGAAAAAACATGAATATTTCAAATAAATACCTACTCTTCTTTTGCCAATAACCTTCTAATAAATATAATATCAATGACACGGATTAAAACATTAACTGCAATATCATTCAATGTGCAGTGTTTTCTAATATGTGCGTGTAAAATCATAGCTTCTCAAGCCAAAATTTTATAATATAACGTGTTGATCTGTAGTGACCTGCCAGGTGCAGGTAAGTATGTTTCTGTATCTGTTTGTACATAATAAGATAGAGAACAGCAATATGTGTACAGCGCCCTTGAGGTAATTTTTCACAAAAACGGCGATGTACAAATCATCAAATTATTATTATTATTGGCTGTTTTTGTAAGGTTATAAGTTTGATTTCTCTCCCTGATATCCAGAAAATCCGTAAATTAAGTGAAAGTAATTTTTACGATGTTTAACCTTCCTCAATTGATATTATCGTGTATGAAGATCTATTTTCCATTTATATATAAAAGAGTGTCTCGGGGGGTGTTTGTTTGTTTGTTTTGTATACAAATCTACGGTTTTATTCCGAGCTTAACGAAATTTTGCAAACTTCACCTTCAAAAGAGGAAGGTCAATGTCTACATGAGGTGCCGAAAAATCAGCCCCATCCCCCTTTCCTACGCCTTAAAACAGAATGTTTGTATCTCTTGATAAAATTTTGCACGCTTATGTTTAAAATAAGATGAAAACTACTGCGTAAGGGTGGTGGTGGGGATAGGGGTAGCGTATCACAACCTCAAAACGTTCCTCCAAACCATACATAACCCCGGACAACGACGGGTATTTCAGTTGGTTTTATTATAATTACCGATTTTTTGAGCAAGTTTTAATAATGAACCAACCACTGTACGGCTGTTACTTCCGTAAAAGTTTGGGAATCATTGAATCAGACAGGTAAAACTAAAGAGATACATTTCAAATTGAAAACTAGAAAATAAAAACGTGGTGACCAACAGAACAGAAGAAAACAATGTAACAAGTGATATTTTAAGAATTTGTCAATGCCAATACCACAAGGAACTGATCGCGTTCAAGTAAAATGGGAGCCTTGACGACTACACAAATGAGGAGGAAAACAAAACCACAAATATTGAAAAATACCCGGTAGTTGTTGTGACTTAGTTAGATTATAGAGAATGTTCTATAAAATAATAAGAAGTGTTTGGATTGCACCTCCCGCAACAGCGGGAAATCGGAAATCGACAAAAGCAACAAGTCACTAGCCCTACCTACAAAAAACCTTGTAAATATAACAGGCTGTTGTAGACACTATCAAGTGTATTAGCAGGAAGATCTCTACTGGGCCTTATTTAATTTAATAAATAATGAAAAATAAAACAAACCCAAGGTAGGATGTGCTGGAGAAATATTCGAGGTTTCATGGCAGGTTTTATTCATTAACATTGACACGGGGTAGATATTAACATACACACATTTTACTAGACTTTTAAATGGTATAATTATAAAAATTTCTTCAAAAGATTCACTTTGTGGAGTCATTATTAATAAATTAATTAAAAATTACTTTGTATTCGCCATTTTATTAATATAGACATACGAGTATCAACATGTTTATATTAATAAAGTGGTGAATACAAAGGACTTTTAAATTCATTTATGGTATATCGCGGAAAGAAAATAAAGCGAGTGAAGGTGTATGAACATTGTAACGGACATATATTCATTCTACATTTTTGAGATGTTGATACCACTGAGATGAAACGATTACTCAGCTTGATAAGGGACCTTATCAATGAAAACGTGCAAGATTCGCACGAATGTAATCGAGTTATTTGCGTTATAATTTAGTTTTGTTTTGTTTTGTTTTTTAATTTAATGTAAATCAAATTTAACACAGAAACAATTAATAATTAATTAATACATAGTTTTGTTGATCATTCCAAATATGACACATCTTTCATAAAGTTCGTATCACTGTATTATGTGAGATTTGCAATTATTTAATCATTTCATCTGGTTTATACTTTTGTTGATTATGTTTTAAAGGCTTTTCATTCCTGAAAAATTATTGCCCCCAATAAGAATAATTACCCCTAAACGTGCAACAGATGTAAAATATTTCTAAATAAATAAAGAAACAACTGGTCCAGAGAGTTAGTTGTCTACCAATAGCCGAACAAGTGTTTTACTTATTTTACCATCACCTTCCCTGAAACCCTCCACATCTGCTGCGTCACCAAGCCTCTGGACTCTGCCTGAGGAATCCTGGGACCTGCTTATACAGGGGTAGCCGGGCCTGCTCGGGGCCGCAAAGATCAAGAAAAAGCAGAGAACCACCTCATCCAGTGCTCCTACTTATAGCACTAGGCGCGAGAGATCAGAAGAGCGAATTTGGAACCAGCACCCTGCATTTACAGTTTTGTACAGACAGGTGTCCAGAACCACATCTGTCGAGTACGTACATAGTAAATACAGATAGGAACAGGTGTAGCTGGTAGGGGGAGGATGACTTCTGACTGATGACTTGTGCCTGTCAGTGACGGATGTCAAAGGAGGCGGGGGGAGGAATGTTCAATTAGATTAAGTATCAACAGGTGGGTGTCTCTGGAGAAACTTCGGCAGCAATATAATATATCACGGCGTTAAAATAATCACTATCACTTGTTTGTCTATAAGCTTTCTAACAAACTAACAAAGGATTAGGAAAAATAAACGAAATAACACCGAAACAATTTTTTTCTGCGACTCGTTAAATGTCCTGCCACAGAAGTCGTCATGTAACTTGAAATAACAAGAAATGTTGATAATAAATTAATGTATCACTAAATATTTTCACAAGCCGTCGAGGAAACCAATTTCGCCTAAATCTAATAAAACCTATTAATACCAACACCGGGACTGAGCATTACAAATACTCGCTTGTACCTAGATTACATAAAGTTAGTAATAGATACGCAAATGTAGCGGATCTATTTAACTCCACGGGAGGTAATTACAAGAAGGCTATACTATCATATATTTTCAATCAATATTAATGTAATTTAAGTTTACTATATGCTTTATATGTACGCATATCTTTTACTTTTATATCTATCGTAATCTTTTATTCTTCATATACTCTCTGATGTCATTGTACAACCAAATGCCCCATTTACTAGTTACCTTTTCAAAATATATGTGTTATATTCTTATGCTTGTAGTTAACTGTGAGATGTAATTATTGTTTATGGTATATTTATACAGTTGATATAAACTTGCCTTCTAATTGCACGTTAAACAAATATTTGGCTAATTTCCTAGAAAAAAGAATATGTTTCATTGTTTTTTTTTTTTGCATTCTTCACAGTTTATCCCGTAAACCTGAATCTGTTCACAAGGAAATCTGTAAATATCAGATTAAATTTTAACTATAACGCGTCGTATGTGCATAGCCAAGTATTTTTAAGTAATTCTTCGCACGGTGGGGGAGAGTTGGCGGAGGTCATAGTGAGATGTTGAGGTTGTTCAGCCAGTCGATGGCATCGAGAGTCACTTGGTTCAGCACAGATGTGCCACAGGGAAACTTGTTTGAATATGTCCACATTCACAAAGTTGGGAATCCTTTAGGCCCCATTCATGAATCACATACGCACAACGACTGTGACTGCACCGGATGCGGTTTAAGGAGGTCCACGTCTTCCGAGAGAGAGAGAGAACCCTGGTGATTTAATAGTAAGGTCTACAACAAGGTGCTTGTTTTTCACTTCCGAGGTTTGTTACTGAGTTCGCCACGACTCTTCAGGGGAGTATCGTGATAGAAGCAGTCTTTCGCCTTCAGTTCAAAAAGGTTTCCTGGATGTCAGGGGGCTGGTCAAGAGGTTCACAAGGTCACCTTGAAGTGGAATGTTACTATTGACGGCCTTTAAAGTAATTGAACCGTAGACATAGATAATTTGTAGTTTTTAGCAACAAACGCCATTCTATGTAAGTACATAGTCATTCCTCTCACAATCTTGTTTACCGCTGATTATAATTCCTGTTAAAAACATGTTTTTACCTTGCGTTAGAAGCAGTGGCGGTTCGTGGCCCATCTCATTGGGAGTTCCCTCCTCTGTAAATCCTAAGTTGGGCTTTACCACAATTATTAATATTTTCCTAGATCTAAAGGAATTTCATCATACCACTGCACCAGAATTAGCGACCTGGCAACAAGATACAATTTGGCGATTCATTAAAGCGTTTGTGGCTAATGAACGCAGTGCCATGATTATAAAGAAAACGTATTTCTTAGTAAAATGCTATTACGTACAAATTTGATATTAACAAATCCAATAGTCGCTGCGCACCCGGACAGGTAACGGATTACTAATGATTGGGACGCTTCCACGGTTTGCCAGGAGTGATTGTATGAACTATTTCTTAGAACAGAAAATCCCCTAGATGCTGAATTCAAAACGCAAGCATGGGATTCATTTTGGACTCGAGCAGTATTAAAACGGACGGAGGATTTTTAGCACGGAATTTGAATAGTGCGCTGTTTGAAAGTATGGTAAAATTATTATACATGTTTGCCTTATTATATTCTTTTTTATTTATGAGAGTTCACTGTGCAAAGGCACTTTAGAGAAAGCCGCCACTGGTTGGAAAATACCTACTTTAGAAATCTATTTTGCTAGGAAAATCAGTCCCTACCTACAAACCACAAACACCCGCTCGTACCCTTTTGAACATTGAACACCCTCGCTTACCGCGAGAAAAACATATCTTGGAGTGTGGGTGGGTTCGTTTTTACTATTTATTAGGGACGGAATTCCGTTGGTAGCTGCTATGCTTTTGAAAATCAATGCGAAATAAGGAAACACTGGTAGTGGTACGACCGGTTAATAGCCGAGTGGTCCAAATAATGATACAAACGAACAGAGCAAACTACCCGTCCCAGGTTCAAATCTCTATATTTTAACGAGCGTTTCCGCAACCAATTAGCCTCACATTTCGACAGTTTTAATACTGATACGCATTATCGTACAAATTTAACTGCACATTTTGACAGTTTTAATATGCAATAACTGTAAACACGAGAGTCTTCGGGGGAAGATGAAGAAATATTATTATGATTTTCTAATTAGTTAAAAAAAATCCTTTCGTTCACATATATATATATATATATATTTTACTGGTGTGTTTTTATGAAGAAAAATAAGTAAGTCAATTGAAATTTATCGAGTCGAATCGTGGTTGGTCTGAAATTCTACGTATTATTCCGCGAGTAGGGCTAACTTGGTATCAATGTGCGCAGGCACCCCGGGGTAGGCAGATCATTAATCTTCATTCTCCCGGTCATATTTAACTGGCAACAGTAATGTAATAAGTAATAACAGAGGGCGGAGAAGTGCTGTGGAAATTCAGGTGGCGGTGAAAGTAGGGGAGGTTTCCTACAGTGAACGGGAAAGGGGGTCGCAAACAAACTAGGGAGGAAAAGCGAAAAAAACGACAAAAGAACACGGTTAACTTGGAAATTAACTTTGTATGCGATAAACAAAATTAATATGTAATACATGTTTCGTAATTCTTTCCGTTTCCGTAATAATTTAATAAGCGTGGTAAACACATTTAATAATGGGAGCCTTAGAAGGTTTTGTTACGCCAAGAGCAGGAGTACGGAGAATGCAAGAAGTCTGGTAATGTCAAAAGACGAAATAACATAAGAGTAGCTTTGTATAATGGGAGACAAATTATAATGCAAATAAAGCAAAGACCATATAGAGTTCGACAAACGAAAGATTGCACATAGCCCTTCGTGCACTGCGCAGCTTTCCCGAAACTGTTTGGAATTCCTATTGGTCACTAAGTAATCCGTGACCGGTAATTGGTGATTTCTTCCGGTTGACCACGCCTCCTACCAAAGTCAGTTTCTGCGCATCGCGCGTCAGGCGCATTCGTTCGTTTGGCGAGCTCTTCAAGACGTAAAATGAGTTGTTTTCTTAATTCTTGATTGTTGCGTATACCAGTTCCTAGCCAATAATATAGGTTTCTGTGGTTTAGTGGTTACGATCCTTGGCCACGGAGGTCGCGGGTTCAAATCCCGGCATACGCAAGTAAATTTTATTTGATCAATTTTTTTTTTTTTAAACTCAAAAAGTAAAAATCCCAAACTTAATAATAGTGGCATAACAATACAACACATTTAAATAAATCAACTAAGAAAACATTGTCAGTTAAATACAAGTAAAAACACATAAATCTGAAAACCTCACAGAATTCATAATTTTAATTGCTTTCTAACCAAATCGGTTTTACCGATAATAAATCATTTCCCATCCATCCAAATTTTAAAGAAGTGGGGGTAATTTAATCATATAAATAAGTCCTCACAATGTGGATTAACCACAGTTTGAAAATGGCCTTAAACGCCGAAACAGCTGTCACAATAATAACAACTAAAAATACTTGCAGAACTTAATAATAACATTATTAAATTTGATTGACATTAAATTTAAAAAAAAAATTAAATGGAGTTCTACGAATTAAACACAAAAACAATTAATAATTAATTGATTAAATTGTGTAAAGGTCACCATTCGGAATCGAAACGTTGCTTATTTTATTTATTTACATAGATCTTTACATTGGGAACATTTGTATTTGCAAAACATAGTTATTTATCATCAATTGAGGCACATGCAAGTTGAAGTTGCATTATGTTTGCCTGGTCGATATTAATTCCTAGCTAGACATATTGCCAGTTCTAAGGAATTAAATATGTGGTGGGTATCAAAATATCGAGTTGTGGTGTGACATTATTTTGAATTTATTGTTATAGCTCTTTTCGGTGGGTTACGAAATTGTACTAAAAAAAGAAAATGAAGATATAGAAGAAAGAAAAAAAAACACAAACACGGCTAAATAATGACTTTAGCCGTGTTTGGTGACCAGATCTGAATAGCCCGGTACTTCCACATCATCATCTCCGCCATCTCCTTACTCTCCTCAAAACCTTCAGCGTCACAACATACCCCAATCGGGGATGCAATAGTCTCACTGGCTGCAGATGGTTGGGAGCAGTTGGGACTATTGTGTGGTATCACATAAAAAAGGAACGAAATTTACAGCAAAACACAAGTCATAATATATTATACTCGTATTATGCACAAAGGAGGATGAAAGAATTTCACGGTATGCCGTTACTCACTGCAAAGCTGAAGGGATGTTGACTATGAATATGTGAAAACGATAAACGTAGGTCAAAGCTAAACAACTGGACGAACTCAGAAAATGCAAACACTGCGGACAACTCTTCCAGAACTCTCAAAGAATTTGGTCAACGTGCATCAGTTGATACATCGAATAGGCACCTACAGGGCGTGTGCACGTTGGATCAATCTGGGAAATTCCTCCAGGCTCCAATCGACCGAGACTCGAACCACTGAGCCGAGCCAGATCCACCGAACCGAATCAAATCGAATCCGCTGCCTAACATGAAGCGTACTAGAAGAGGTTTCGGGTAATTGAATCGGTTAAAGGCGAACCGCGGACTGATCCCTTGTAACTTCTCCCTCGTTTTCATAAACGACGAATGTAATAAAAAGAGAAAGAGCAGGGCCATTTACTGGTTAAACGCTATCGGTAAATGGCCTATGTCAAATGATATTTCAAAAAGGCCTTTAAAAATATCAGCCACTGCATTGATTTACCATAAACATTGTGTATTAGCATTTTTACGATACCTATGATTGATTAGAACTTTTACGATAACTTTATTTTTTATTGGCTATTCTAAATTTTATTTCATGTAAATGGATTAACAACACAGCAGCAATAAACTTTTCTTTCAAAAAAACACAATACAAAACAATCAATATTTGGATTTATACTAGTACGTGAAAAAATAAATGACAACCGTTTACATTTTGGATTTCATTCAAACTACTCTCTACCTTCCCGGCACTAATCAGAACAAACTGTGCTATTTTCAGCGAAAAAGAGGACAGACAGACAAACATTTATTTTTATATATAAGGATTTCAATAATTATTGCTGCTGTAATAAAATGAGGAAATTATGGTTTTCATTTATGTGACACACAAGCGCTAGCATTTACATCAAAATATGTTTCAATTTATCAATGATGGTATGCCGTAATGAGTAAGAGAGGGGACAGAGCCTCTGTCGGTGTTATAGATAATAGATAGGCGACTGTGACCATGCTGTCCAAACAGTTAATCTGGGAATCCATAACAATGTGCCGGTAGCATAAATCAGCTGAGATAGCTCTGGGGCTAATGGTGCTGTTTCACTATAGGGACGAAGATATGAGCATTGAAGCTTTGTGGCATAACAATTCACTAATTATTAAAATGATTTTTTTTTTTAATTAAAAAAACATTGAACCCGCCATGTTGCAATGAAGTTAACCCATAGTTATACCACTCTAGTTAGCCACAGATTATATATTCAAAAGAGGAAGGTTTGCTTAATTTTATTTTCAAATATACATAATATTTCTTCGTCTGTTTGTTTGCTTGTTTTTATTTTTTAAAAGAACGACAACTATTCCCCGGATACGAACAACCTGACAATATTTTAAAATCTTCTACAACCCTCACAGATAGAGATAGTAATAGTCGTCACAAGGCAGTACTTTCGCTGTTAAATCTATTATGGCACCCAAACGACAAGCAAGAATTCACAACTTCATAAATTTATTAAAAAAAAAAGAGAACCAAAAAAAACAAAATGATTACAAATCGTGGTGGCGAAGCAGTGTGATATATCCAAAGGTAGGCTGTGTGTAGTTTTCTACTGGGTGGCAATATAGTTCCCAGTTCAGCGCACAGTACAGATAGGAGGGCTCTTGTGGGGTGCTACATAAAAAAATACCTGATCAGAAATAAGACAAAAGTTATTATTTAACTAACTAACTAACCATCACGCCGTTTCCCCGCAGGGGTAGGCAGAGAGGACGGACCGCCAAACAACTCGATCTTGGCATACACCTCTTGCTTCATTCACATTCATACATCGTCTCATACATTCTCTTCTATTATTCCGACTTCTGACATGGCCCGACTCAAGTATTTGATTCACTTGATCGTGCCATGTCTTCCTCGGGCGTCCCCGGCTTCTTCTTCATTCACATTCGCGTCATATATTCTCCTTACACTCCTTTCTTCGTTCATTCGCTCTACATGCCCAAACCATCTAAGCGTCCCTTTCTTAATCTTGCTCATTACGCTTACATCAGCCTTGCATTCTTTACGAATCTCAATATTCATACATTTTTTACCACACATTCGTCTCAGAGATCTCATTTCTACAGCATTCAGTTTACTTTCATCCTTCCTCTGCCAGTTCCATGCCTCACTGCCATACATCAGGGTTGGTATCAGCACTCCATTGTGGACTGCTAGCTTCGCTTCTTTGGACAACTTTTTGTTAGTGCCAACCGCGTTCAGTCCTCCATTAATGGAGTTTCCTGCATTCACCCTTCTTTCAATATCCCTATCAGTCTTTCCATCTCTCGTAAATATTATTATTTATAAATTCAAAATAATGATAGTGTTATTACGCCATACGATAAACATAATGTTTTTAAATAGAAAAATATTTATTAAATATTTTATAAATTTACATAGGCTTAGGATTTATCAAAATATAATCAGAAATATTACTTTTTCTGACCGTCCCATTGTAAATTTTACAAAATATTTAAAACACGAATATGATTTTTAAAGTGGAGAAAAGTATGTTTAATCCTTTATCGTCGCGTTTTTGTAAATAAACGTAACCAAAGATTTGTAATCCGCATTTCAAAAAAAACATTAAAGTTATGTAGTGTTCATGAAAAAATTAAACTACACACTGTTCTTTTTTTAAATTTATCTTATCGACAAGGTACAGAAAAACCTTCACCGCATTTTTTAAGGATATTCAACTTTTTAAATGTTTTTGTAAAACATGCGTAGAACGGTCAGAAATGTGTAATATTTCTGACTATATTTTGATAAATGCTAAGCCCGTGCAAATTAAAAAAAAAACGTAATAATATTTTTCTCTTTAAAAACACCTTATCGTATTGCACAATAATATTACCATTATTTTGAATTAATAAATAATAACTCTCCGACGTCCCTCTCCCCGTTAAGGGTAGGCACCAGCGGCATAAATTGGCCTATGGCCAAAGGTAAGCTGTGTGTAATTTTTCATGTTCGGGTAAGAACATAAGAATCATACATTGCATATATGAAAATGGCCATTATATTATACAGCGTGTTATATTCTGCTCGATCTTTTACTAAATTAGTGCAAACACACAGCTGTTTTATTGATCGTCGAACATTCAAAAGAAATTCAAACGACAAATAAATTATCTCTCTATGTAAAAGAAGTAAAAATATGTCTGAATGATCTAAATCATAAGTTTTGATCACCGCCCAGTTTGAGAATATGTTTTTTTCTAGAGCCTCCCTCTATTTTTTTTACTATGATTATACTTAAACGTGTAATTACACTGTAATATTATCTATTCGTAAGATAGGGTATGACTCCTATCCTATTTCTGAGATTAAAGAAGAATGTTTCAATGAGAACAATATAATAGCTTAATTACTACAAACATATTTTTTTGCTATTTTTTTATTAACTTCACCTGTATTTTTATACATGGGACATTTCACGTGAAACCGAAAGTTTTAACATTTGTTCATTCAAATCAAAAAATAAAAATTTAATGTAGATCTGAATGTAATGGAATCTTTCCGTTCTATTTTCATCCACTTCCCGAACTACCGAAATATGTGAATTTTCGCACATGTGATAAAAATGATTGCAAGACACACAATAACCAATAATGATAGGGATATTGAAAGAAGGGTGAATGCAGGAAACTCCATTAACGGAGGACTGAACGCGATTGGCGCTAACAAAAAGTTGTCCAAGGAAGCGAAGCTAGCAGTCCACAATGGATTGCTGATACCAACCCTGATGTATGGCAGTGAGGCATGGAACTGGCAGAGGAAGGGTGAAAGTAGACTGAATTCAGTAGAAATAAGATCTCTGAGACGAATGTTTGGTAAAACCACGTATGATTGTGTGAAAAATGTTGAGATTCGTAAAGAATGCAAGGCTGATGTAAGCGTAGTGAGCAAGATTAAGAAAGGGACGCTTAGATGGTTTGGGCATGTAGAGCGAATGACCGAAGAGAGGAGTTTAAGGCGAATATATGACGCGAATGTGAATGGAAGAAGCCGGGGACGCCCGAGGAAGACATGGCACGATTAAGTGAATCAAATACTCGAGTCGGGCCATGTCAGAAGTCGGAATAACAGAAGAGAATGCCTGAGGCGTCGTATGAAAGTGAATGAAGCAAAAAGTGTATGCCAAGATCGAGTTGTTTGGGGGTCCGTCCTCTCTGCCTACCCCTGCGGGGAAACGGTATGATGGTTAGTTAGTTAGTAACCAATATTAAAGTTTAATTTGCCTTATTGGTACGTGATTAGCGTGTTTTGTGTTGTTGTCTTTTTCAGACTATATATTTTTTTAACTGCCCACGCCCTCACTGTGCCATCTCAACGACCCCAAATTTTCTTTGGGCCTTCTACTGCCCCCCTGAAAGTCTCAAACGCCCACAAGGGGCGTTATCGCCCACGTTGAGAACCTATGATCTAGATGGTGAAACACTGCTTCTATAAAATCTTTGTTATTTCTTTTTGCTTATTTAACTATAACTTAGAGAAAGAGGCGATTACTCCATGTTGAAATCGAACAAACCATTAATATTTCTACATTAAAAAACCGTAGTAAAGACTTTGATCTTGTTTGTATTTTTTAAATAATTGCTTGTATTATTGATTCACCTTCTTTGTTGTAACTCAATCAGTTCAACATTCCTCGCCGTAGACTCAGAAACAATGAATTGCTTTTCCTCAATAAACACTACTAATTATGGGTACCATTTTCCACTGTCCAGAATGTAAAGATTTGTTGACTCAAGCCAGGGCCTTGAAATTTTTGGTACCAGTCTGAATTGTGGACTCAATCAGCGTTATCTCAAATGTATATTTTTGTCCTATTTTTGTCATTGCTTCATTCTCGTATTATGTATGTGCTGTTCTTTTCTGCAGCTCTTGTTTATTTCATGTCGTGTTATGTATTTTGCATTGGTCCGTAAATATAAAATAATATAAATAATAAAATTATTAGTGCCAAATCGACAAGATAGTTTCAGTGCGATTATGGTAAAAAAGAGAACCTAGTATTAACAAATTTCAACGTCGCACATTTTACGCTTGTGTGAATGAGGCTCAATTCGCATTTGATTCTGTCTCCAGAATTCCAGACATAATACAGTCTGCAGTTGGCGTTCATCGTCCCACGCATTCCACCGCATGTGTTTACAGCTGTAATAACTGCACAGTGCGCACACACTAATATTATAGATATGCGCACCGCTGATAGCCCCGTCGTACCCTCTCCCTCTCTCCCATAAACCAGGCATATAACAGAAAGAGAGGTCACGACGGACCCATCAGCGGAAAACCCGTAGATAATATTTATTTATTATTTAATTCTAGGAAACATCTGCGAACAGATCGCTGATTAACGCAGACAGACGCCTCAGCACTGTGCCCACTGAAGGGATAAGCTGATAGAAGTGTATTATGTTACATAGAATATGAAAGTGAAATCATAAGTTTTGCAGATGATATTATTATTCTATTAAATGGGAAAAATTGGTCAGAAACAAACAAGAAAGCAGAACTCTAAACAGAATCAAAACATGGCTAGACTATCAATCACTCACACTTAAAGCTAATAAATCCAAATTTGTCACTTTTAAAATAAACAATACTAATAATTTAGAAACAAACCTAAACTTGAAAATTCATAGCTTACCACATTTAAATGGTCAATGCAATTGTTTATCATTGGAAAATGTTAACCACTTAAAGTATCTAGGCGTAAAAAATGACAAAAATTTGAAGTGGACTGATCATGTAACAACACCAACAGAATAAAACACACAATGTAACAACACCAACACAATGTAACACACGATGTAACAATACCAGGACTGAGCATTACAAACACTCGCTTGTACCTAGATTACATGAAGTTAGTAATAGATACGCAGATGTAGCGGATCTATTTAACTCCACGGAAGGTAGGTATAAGAAGGCTATACTATCATATCTTTTCAATCAATATTAATTTAACCTAAGTCTACTTATACGTTTTATGTGTACGCATATATTTTACTTTTATATCCTTCATGAACTTTAATGCTTTATATACTCTCTGATGTCATTGTACGACCTAATGCCACATTTAATAGCTACTTTTTGAAATTATTTGTGCTTATGCTTATAGTGAACTGTGACATGCAATTATTGTTTATGGTATATTTATACCGTTGTATACATATATATATTTAATTGCCCATCTGGGGCCTAGGAGACGAAATGTCTTATGTGAAATTTTCTCAATTTTATTTCAATTCGGTACATATCACACTACTAGGGATAACCTGTTCAGTGGTAGTGCCACTTGTTTTATTGACCCAACAGAACAGACATGTCAATTACATTAGACTAGAGTCGGATGGACATATTGGACTGTGACGCAGCCTCTCTTGTTTTAGTCTACTGAGAAAGTAATTGCCCCCGATGACACATAATAATAAATGGCTTGCCATTGAAGCGAGTGGTTAATTTTCGTGGGTTTCGGAAACAGTAACATCAAAAGCAATTATTCATTCGTGTTAATAATTTCAGAGGTATTACATGGGGCCGGATTCCGGTTCCTTTTAAGTATTTGTACAGCGCCCTTGAGGTGATTTTTCACAAAAACGGCGCTGTACAAATCGTCCAAGTATTATTATTATTATTGTCATTATCCTTAAGGTAACGAAATTTTGTTTAACTGAGATTCCGATTACAAGTCAATGACTACATTTTTAAAGGAGTTTCTTCTTTAATTATCACAGTATTATTAAAAATTATAGGTGCCTCACACATGTAGTGTATTATTACTTAATTTACAGGCGTAGGTTATTACAATTTTTAAGAATTTAAATTACTTTTATCTGACATTGTAACCTCTCCTCCGGCTATTGTTCGACTTTATCTCTCAGTATTCGTGGATGAAACTGATGGATGAAGTGCGGGAAGATTTGGATATATAACATGATACAGGAAATAAAACCCTATTCACATTTAAACATAGTATATATTTGGCTCTAAAAACCCCGTCAACATTTTAGAGAAAAGAATAAGGTAGAGAGGAGTATTAGTTCAGAATTAAACGGTTTAAATGATAACTGATGGCTCTTGTGGACAGATCCTTCTCCTCAGCATCAGGCATGGCCGCTCAGGTCCTGTTGTTCACCGATTCCCACGATCATCTTCAGCGAAGTCTATGACGATACTTCGAAAGCGCCATCCGCTACAGCATCTCCCGTGGGGTCCAGTCAATAATAGGTGAGGATGCTACCTTAGGTCCTGTAGGGTCGTCGATATAGCCACCGACTCTCGTATCCGTTCATACTCAGCAGGGATTTCCACCAACGCACCAGGCACGCGCGATTGGGGGTTGATAACCTTAAAATTTGGCCATCAGTAAATATAAAAACATACCCACTTCGGGTAGATTGAAAAGCAAAAACTAACACATAATCACTCCCTTCAATCACGTCGAGCTCCACCGCCCGTGTCAGGTTATGTCCGACGCCATCTTGTCTTAGATCCTTTCCGTCGGATGTCTCCCATAGACACTTTCTCAAATCCCTTCCGTAGACAACAGAAGCGATGGCTTTCCAAGCGGGGTCAGTATTTACGTTACAACATTTCAGGATTTAGGCACAGGTACTTTACAAACATTGGAGTTTTGTTAATTCGATTAATTTAATAGCTTTATTATGCGACAAATGACTCACTAATAATGTCTAAAGTCAATACTTTGTTTATTAAAACTACGCAAAATGTCGATATTTTTAAAGAATGTCATTCGATGAATGACAGCTGTCATCCGAAAGAACCAGAACCGCAGAACAATGCCTTATCTTTAAAAGGAACCGGAATCAGGCCCCAGTACGACTTACATAATGAATGAATTAGCGACGATAATTCTCGGCCGGTTTCAGCCTTTGATCAAATTTTGTTCAGTTGACTGGCTTATTTCAAACCCTCGTAACATTTGATAGCCATCACATTGACAAACATCACGATTTAAAATTTGTTAAACGATGATTCTCGGTTCATTTGTGCTTTTGATCAAAAGCTGAAACGAGCCGAGAAACGGCGTTCTACGGGGACAGTTTAAATTTAAAAAATCAAAATGGCGCTTACCGTCGATTAGACGGTCATCAAACGCCTCAACGTAAACAGATCCGTTAGGAAGATTGATAAATAAATAAATACCAAGAAGTAAAGCGTCTTATCAGTCCTTTCCTCCCAATATTGGGAAGAAACATAAATCACAGATACAATTTAATTCGATTACTTTCTGAAGGAGGGTTCCCCAGACACAGACAGCCTTGTTATATTGCCTTGGGGATATTCCCGTTTCCCTTACCTATTTGAATATAATAATTATATTTGAATCTAATGTAATTCCCGCCGCCGTACAATGATACTGGGGGAATTAGAATCAATATATACTTAACTTTACTTTTTAACAAGAAAAACGGATAGAAAAAAAACTGAAAGCTTTATTTACACGCACATGGGGCTTTTCACGTGGAAAATAAGGTTGCAAGAAAACAATACTGCTGTAGCAGCCAAAAACCTAATTTTACAGAAGTGAATTTAGAAAAAAAAAACATAACTTTTAAACCGGTAATGCTATTATTTAAATGCTTGGTTAAAAAAATATGTTTAGGATCTACAATGATTTTGGAGCTTGCTTACTACGGCTGTGGACATTTTTTGTGTGCGACATATTTGTGTAATGTCCACCGCCAGATGTACTCGTATGAGTACTAAAAATCGCCTTTATTTTGGTTAAGTGCCAAAGCATATCAATATTAAGATTTTGATTAGCTATAAGAATATGTCATTATTTGATTAAAATCATTTGGTTTACCTAAAAAAATATTTTTTTGTATGAAATGAAAACGATGTATTTATGTACACATATGTTTATCATATGTTAGCATTATCAGCCATTTTAGATCAGTGGTTTGTTTTTGACAACTGGAAAGGTTAGTCACGTTTTTGAGTGTTCTTCGATTTTTTATTTTTTATTATTTTAGTAAAAAATCTAAAAACACCGATTTTTTGGATTTTTTGAAGAAATGCTGATAAGGACATAGAAAACAAAGCAAATCTAAAACTTCACTTCAATCGGACTGATGATGCCCCAGAAAACGGCTATCAAGTTCCGACCAAAACTAGGAAATTCCTCCATAGGATTAACAATTATTAACAATTTTTTTCTAAAAAGAATAACATTTTTTATTTTGAAGAAATGCTGATGAGGACATAGAAAATAAAGCAAATCTAAAATTTCACTTCAATCGACAATGAGGGAATAATCTACCCTTATGTAAGTCATTGAATTTACCCGAGCAGAGGGGAGGACGTGCAACCGTCGGCGTCGTAGCGCGGACGTACGCCGCACGCATCCGGTACGCCACGTGCATGTCGTACGCATGCGAATGCACAATATTGAAACCGGCGGAACGTGACAGCGGGTACGCCGATGGGTTAAAACCTTAGAGTAATAAGTTACTCTAAGGTTAAAACCTAAGCAGAGGGAGTAGTCATTAAATACTTGTAAAATAAGCTCAGCAACACAGCTGAATTCCTAGTACGGAAAACATTATACGATATTATAATATGTACATTAATAACAAAATCAAGTAAAGAAGAGTTAATATAGAAGTGAGAGGAAGCGCGATACTATAAATAAGGCTTAAGGCGTAACTTGTAGATTTTTTCCATTACTTTTGAAAGTAGATATCTGAATATAAATTATCTAATGTCATATAATATTCACGTGCTCTGTTGTTATTGATACCTACCTTATACTCGTATTTGATTATTTACACCGTTAGCTTCAAAATTGTTATATTATAATATCTAAAATGTTCATCTAAGTGAGTCTGCTACTCGTGAATATTTTAAATTGTGTTTTTAATTTGCATGCAGTATATGTTATTTTCTAACTATATTAGGTTAGGTTATTTTGTGTAGATTTTCTTGCTCTTTCGATATATGTACTTTACATATGATTATTTATACCCCTAGTTAATTCTAAATTGTTATATAGTATTCTAAATAAGGAACTCCGGGATATTTTTTTAGCAATAATGACGTTTAAGCTTAAATACCGGTATATTTCTAAAGTTGGTTTTCATAGTTAAAATGTCAAAACAAGGATGAGCTTTACCGTACATAATTGTATACTCGATTCAGCATAAGAACAACCCGTTATGATTCGAAATTAGGTTCGTACTGCGCATACCCCACCCTCCCGCCTTCGCTGCATTACCCCGTGAACGGCTCATGGCTACGCTCCGTCAATTAGTAACATATAGACTCCCTGGACGGAGAAAGTGGTGGGGTAAGGGGGCGGAGACATGCGCGCACAGGTCGTTCTAACATTGTATCTAGAATATATTCAATTAATGGTAAACCATAACTAACCATGAGTAATAAAATTATGTACCTTTTTAGAAACTTCAACTCAATGAATAATAATAGCATTGAGCATTAACATGATCATAATACCAGTATTGATAATTGATTTGATCATGAACTAATTTATTTCATGAATGTTGTTTACATTGAACAACAATTATAGAGCTTAGAGTCACCTAAATTATGTTAAAATTTTGCCAAAACTAAAAGAAATCATATTTAAAAAAAATACAAAAAAAAAAAATTTCATACTAATCCAAAAACGGAATGCGCACATGACGTCAGATGTTCTAATTTACCAACATAACACGGTGTTTAGATGAGCTGATTTTTTATTCACTTTTGAATAACGATTTATAAATTCTACGTATAATTAATTGTATATAATGAAAGTTACATATTCAGATTCGGCGTTTGCTGATCTATATGAATATATATATTTTTCACTGGAGTTCCTTATTGTGCATGTAGGTGTGTCTGCTGCTATAATAACAGATATACTACATAGCATACGAGTATCTGTTATTTTACAATTATATTAGGTTGGGGTAGTTAGTGTAAAGAGCACTTGAGGTGAACCTTCACAAAACTGCGCTATAGAAATTAAGTATTATTATTATTACTGATAAAATAATATATTATTTTTTAAATGGACAAAAATTTGTAATATGTACAAAGAAATTCTGAATGCGGGGACTTTAAACAGTTTCGTAATGTCATGCGTCACAGCTGCAGACACGTCATGTATTGTTTATTTTCCCTAAGCAAGGGCGATAGGCTACCCTTATCTGCGTCGCTGGTGTAACTGGTGTTGGCTGTCGCATGTCGGGACGATCGCTAACCGTTGCTGTCAGCCCCGTGAGATTACGACGAAAAACATGTCGTCAACGATGATTAAGAGATGGGATAGCGTTCATGCGTTATCCGTTTATCGTCAGCCGAGTTGGTAATTTGTTTGCCAAAACTAAACTCTTTGGGAACAGAAAAGACACCGAAAATTATAAGTAATATCAGTGGCATGACCAAAGGTAGGCTGTGTATAGTTTTTCAACTTCGGGTATGATTTGTGCATTGAAAGTTAAAAATGTCAATTTTAGTATCAACTCTTCTGCTGATTGTTGTGGCCACTGAATAATTCGACTGCTCCAAGGAAGAAGACAGTAACTCACTGTAGGTAATTTTACAGGAGAGACATATCAATGTTTAGAATCTTATTCATATTTATAGAGGTATATAAATAGAGTCAACGTTCCTTGCAAAGTCACTCTAATAAGTTATTCCCGCGCGTGAAATACAAAGGGGGTGAAGTGGCTGTCGATGTAGCCCGAATCCGCGGCCTCGAACATTTCTTTCTGGCGGCGCGTACCAACTTGAGATGGTATTTGAGTTTTTTTAGCAATAAAAAAAACCAATTTACAGTATATTGATTATGGTAAAACCGATGAAAGGTTACACCGTCGCTTTTTTTATTTTTCCAGAACGATTTGTGCAGTCATGTAGGCATTTTGCACTTCTTTGAAGATCGATACCCTGCAAGCGCTTGTTATCTGCTGAAGCCCGTGTTATCTCAATGCAGCCAATTGGCCTAATTTATTTGGCCCATATTTTTAACGTTGATGTTTACTCCACTTATATACCTCAATGTTCATATACGTATTTATTTATAATGCTTTTTCTAAGTTATTCGGTATTTAGCCGAGTGTGATAGTAATTTATAACTCTAAAATTTTTGGTTTTGGCCCGTTAAATGTAAAAGACTTATCATAGTGATCACAGGTCATTACTTATTATATATTTATTATGGGATTATAAGGTAAACCTTTAAGTAAGGCGAGATGTTGTGGGACGCCGAGAGCAATGAAACCAAAAGGGAGAATCGCTACCAATAAAACACGAAGTGCTAAGGAAAGAAGTAGGTGTACCCATCAATAAAAAGTTTACAAGCGTCGCGCAATAGAAAAGCACTTCATTTTAAGATGTCGGGAATAAAATGAATAGCCGAAGACGCACTGTAAGTAGGAAAGACGTCTTCGATGAAAGAACAAATTTAGTGTCGGGTAAACATTCTGTTTATGATGTATCAATGAATGATCTTTGAAATAGGCTGCACTAGGTGAGCCCCCATCAAAAATAATATTGAAGGGTATTAACTAATTATTTTTTTTCTGATCTTAGAAAATGGCGTAAAGTGAACTGGTCTCATTAGCTCAGTTGGTAGAGCGGTTATCCCGGTAAGACAGAGGTCCTGGGATCGATTCCCAGATGCGACTCATACCTTTTTATTTTCTGTGGTTTTTTTCGGTTTCGTGTTTCATTTAAGATATGTTAATATTATCTTCTTCAATAATTAAATAAATTAATCTAGTTTATTATTTTCTATCTCTCTATATTGTCTTTTCTTATAAAAATAAAAATAAAACTTGTTTTCATTTTCATTAGAAGTACCTACATAGAAATAATATAAATAGGTCGTCTCTTAATGGCTTCACCACTGTTTGATAATGCCTTCGGAAGGCGAAACAGTTGTCACGCATAATAGTAATAATTATCTAACCGATTTTTTATAAATACACCGTTTTAAAATTGAATATCTAATATAATATTTTTTAAACTTTTAACAAAAATGGAAAAATGGAAAAATAGGTAGGCAGAGGTCTGTCACACAATTCTGTCTCGGCACAGTAAATTAGATTAGATTTAGATTCTAGATTATACATTCAGTTAACAAACACAATGTAATCCGTCTTCAAGAGGGTAATAAACCAACCCGAAAATAGTTTTTAAAAACATAATAGTAAACAGTTCGGTCTGCAATAAAACAAATTTCAAATCATAAATAAAAACAATATTAGAAAGCAATGGGATTCACTCCTGACATCGATGCTATATAATACCATAGATTTAGTTTTAATTGTGCCAGTCTGACGATGCTCGTGATAGGGTGAAACCGGCCCGGTCCAAAATAAATGGAAAAAAAGTTACAAAGGTGTTTTAATAAAAAAATCCATTTTAATATGGAATTCCACCACGAATTGACAGTTTCCAAATTAGAAATAATTTACATCAAACAATTATTATTATGGACGATAAAAATAGAAAGGAAAAAACAGGATAGTGATACCAAAAAACGGTTCATAAGAAACAGATAATGATAGCGCTGATCAAGTAACTGCCTAACTATCTAAATAATGCATCATATTTTAATTTCTACACGGTAGCAAATTGATTCAATTTCACAACAGTATTTTTCGTACCGCGAAGGTGAATCTTGCATCTTCTTTATCTATGTATATAATTTCTTCTTCATGTCTTGGGGAATGGGGAGGGTTTTATAGTCATGGAAAGGTCTCGAAACGCTGACTGAAGTGTGATGTAGTGGCGAAACATATAAACAAATAAAAATAGACTAAATAACATAACATAAAGGAGAGAACAATGAATGAGCGTAGGTTCATACATATAACAATAAAGTAAACTCAAAGTTGCAAGTCGCAAGCCGAGGGGTTACCAGTTACCAGTTACCAGCTAACAGCAATTTATGCAAATGAAAACAAACAGCACATTGTCAATTTGTATTGCGGCCATCCGGTTGATGAACCGGGGGCTGAGCTGCGAGCTGTGCACATCACATCACACAGCGCGCAGCAATACACAATCCACAATCATCTGCATTATCCATGGACCATGATGCTATCGCGACAGCCCGTCGCTTGTTCAAAGATCCCATATTTAAACAGACTCCAGTCCCGGCGACGAGTGAATGAAAACACCAGCCTCTACAGTGGGATTGTTGGATCACTGGGAAAACAAACACGCATTAAATCTTGTATACGTTCAGCGTGTTTTAAATAGTGTTCGGCACGTTGATATGTGTTTTCAATTCAAATAAATAAGAACAGGCGGCCGTTTAAAACAGTTTTAAAGTTCAAAGAGTCAAGATCAACCCAGAAATAAAACGGCACTTTAACAAATAATGAAGGTTCATCGACAATAACTCAAGAAGAAAACTGGAAGAGCCGTGTTCGGTGACCTGGGGCGCTATTCCCGTTCTTATTAAGGAAAATTCCTTATCCTTTTCCTTAGGCTCAAAGACTTCTTGCTTAACTGCGGTTCCGGTTCTCTCGGATGACAGCTGTCATTCAGCGAACGACATTCTTCAAAAATATCGATATTTGCGTAGTTTTAACAAAATAAAAACTCTATATTATTGTAAGTACTGGCTTTAAACATTATTAGTGAGTCATTTGTCGCTTAATAATGCTATTAAATTAACCGAATTAACGGAATTGCGATGTTTGTAAAGTACCTATGCCAAAAGCCCGAAATGTCAGATAATAATGATTTTGATTTCGCTCTTTTCGTGTAAACTTCCCTCAGCTCTTAATAATATCCAGAAATTGACTGAATTTAAAAGGGGTTTAAAAACAAAATTATTTAAAAAATCCTACTGTCTATAAATTTTAATTTCTCTTCAATTTATTATAAAAAGTCATTTCCTCAAGCCTCTGGTAGTTGTTTGGTTTCGGTTTCCTTCGTATATATATATATATATTAAATTTTATGTGTCAGTTATTGCTGAACATAACCCGACTCCTGTCTTAAAATGTTACTATTTTTGTACTATTATTGTGAATATGTTATTTTTGTATAGCCATGTATAATACTGTATAATATTTTGTAATTTTATTAGATGAATATGCACCCAAGGAGTATTATTATTATTAAATTCTTAAAATTATAATAAACAACTCGTGTAAAGTAACTAGTAATAAACTACACGTGTGACACACATACATTTTGTAATAATACTGTGATAATAAAACAACATTCGTAACAACAATAGTAAATTAAAAAATCAAATAAAAGGCTGGATGCGTTACATAGAGAGATCTGAAATAGAAAATATATAAACCCAAATACAGACTAACACCGAAACCACTCAACTGCACTTAAAACACCTCACAATTATTTTTCAGTATCATATCAATTTAATATAATTTAATTTCATATTTTGGAAATGAAATCCTCAGCACGGGAAATCCCAGTCAGGGTATCACTAAAACAAACTCCCTTAAAAATGTATTTACATTGTTGTGCAATCGGAATCGCCGTTAAGAAAAATATCTTTAAGCCTAAGGAATACTCCTTAAAAAGAACCAGAATAGGCCTCCAGATTTGAAGAGCACCCAGAGACTTGCCAATCTTCCTCTTTCCCATCTTCTTTCCTTCCCCACTCCTTTCAGCTTTATAAAAGACATCGATTGGGGATGCCATAGTCGCACTAGCGCCTGTGCTTTATTCATATAAAAGGGGATTGAGGGAAATTTGTGACAGTATAAACACCGCCAGTGAGTGTTTTAATGTGACACTGCACAAGAACTTCAAGCAGCCAGTGA
Organism: Halesus radiatus; assembly: GCA_022606495.2. Taxonomy (NCBI): domain Eukaryota; kingdom Metazoa; phylum Arthropoda; class Insecta; order Trichoptera; family Limnephilidae; genus Halesus; species Halesus radiatus. The sequence continues at coordinate 100,617 of JAHDVE020010393.1, forward strand.
AATATGTCTTGGGAAATGTCATAAAGCTGAAGGAAGTGCGAGGGTGGGGAGAAAAGTACAGGTAGTTTGGAAAGTTGCTAACAACTCGGATCTTTTAACAGCATAGTCAAGTAACATCGAATCTGAATGACGGTCTTTCACCAGGGTGATACCGATAGTATCTTATGCTCTGGAAGGGGCTGCAAATATGCGTTAAATTATTTATTTTTAATGAAGTGACCCAGAGCCAATAAACTTACCGCTCTGCCAGGTAATTTACAGACGATGGTAAGAATAATCTGCCGATAACTGAGTATCAGTAGATCTTTGGCAGGAAGTTTACCAATTACATATTTTGAAAACGACATCCCAAGCTAAGATATAAGTAAAATCTGTCTTCAATCAAGTTTGTACCTTACTTTCAGGTTTAATATTGGCAGTGGACGCATGCTTAAAGTTGATGAAACGTTATCCTCTGCCGATCACGCGTGCAATTAGTCGTTTCCGAGGACGTCGCATTCCCACGGACGCAACCGGCAACCTACAACGCGCGTCCTCGCGTCGGATCCGTCCCAACGAGCAGGAGATTGGTATCAACAGCAGTGCAGTGCACAGAGACGGTACAGTGGTGTGGATTTATAACAGCCCAGTGAGTACTGAGTACAGTAGAGAGGTGTGGGGAAGTATCCTATGACCCACGCAACGACGCAACGCACACAGCAGTCAGCAGCGCACATGGCGGTCGTCTTCATAATCTGATACAATGCAATGCCATCTCCCTCTTGGATAAACACCGGCATCAGCGCTGGCTGATGGATGAGAGGTTATGAGATAATAGAGGCAATAATATAATTATTAGATTCACTGATTCCAAGTTCCGACGATCTACCGTATAATAGTTAAGATAAGCATATTTTAAAAAGCAAATTTACCATCTTTTATCGTCATGGAAAATAGTGGTGTTATTACAAATACTGGAATTGTTATTTTTTTTTTTCATAAAAAAATAATAATTTTGTTTGTTTTGTTTGGAGGCTGTTTTAAACATTATTTAAGTTTTTTTTTATTAGGATGTTATTTTTTTAAGTTTTCACGATGACCGTTATTTATTGCAATTTGTTTAATTAAGGGTAAATCTAGTGAAAAGTTGGTAATTGATAACGGGACCGTAACCAACCGATATACCAAGCGATAATAAAACCAAAAACAATGCATCCTGTTAACATTTATAACAGGACTAACACTTACGCACTTCCCAGTGCTAATTTTATAAATACGATCATTTTAAACTAACTAACTAACCATCACGCCGTTTCCCCGCAGGGGTAGGCAGAGAGGACCGACCGCCAAACAACTCGATCTTGGCATACACTTCTTGCTTCATTCACATTCATACAACTCCTCATACATTATCTTCTGTTATTCCGACTTCTGACATGGCCCGACTCGAGTATTTGATTCACTTGATCGTGCCATGTCTTCCTCGGGCGTCCCCGGCTTCTTCTTCCATTCACATTCGCGTCATATATTCTCCTTACACTCCTTTCTTCGTTCATTCGCTCTACATGCCCAAACCATCTAAGCGTCCCTTTCTTAATCTTGCTCACTACGCTTACATCAGCCTTGCATTCTTTACGAACCTCAACATTTTTCACTCGATCATACATGGTTTTACCACACATTCGTCTCAGAGATCTCATTTCTACAGCATTCAGTCTACTTTCATCCTTCCTCTGCCAGTTCCATGCCTCACTGCCATACATCAGGGTTGGTATCAGCACTCCATTGTGGACTGCTAGCTTCGCTTCTTTGGACAACTTTTTGTTTGCGCCAACCGCGTTCAGTCCTCCGTTAATGGAGTTTCCTGCATTCACCCTTCTTTCAATATCCCTATCTGTCTTTCCATCTCTCGTAAACATACTTCCCAAATACACAAACTCATTGACCTGCTCCAAGTATTCATCATTCACAACTATATTGCATACTGTTTTCGTACTCTCTCTTTCAAACACCATGACTTTGGACGATCATGTTAATACTCTGTAAATGTTCCAAAACGATAAATAATATGTAATATATTATTTGCAAATTTTTTTTTTTATATGAATACCTCACATGAGTCCCAAACTGCTCCCAACCGTCTGGAGCCAGTGAGACTATGGCGTTCCCAATTGGGGAATGTTGTGAGGCTGAAGGTATTGGGGAGGGGAAGGAGAAGGGGGAGAGGAAGGCGATGAAAAGGGGAAATACCTGGCTATTCAGATCTGGTCACCAAACACGGCTAAAAGCCATTTCAAGCAACGTTTCAATTCTGAATGGTGGTCTTTCACCAGGGCGATACTGAGAGTATCTTCTTAGTTCTTGAAGTAATATTGCACTTCTGCACATGCCGCATAAACTTCTGAACGGTGTCCTAACGATTCCTGATATCCTGGTTGAGATAGGATCCTATGGTCAAGATGTATTCATGCGAGGCTAAAATCACAGACCTACGAAACTTCCAAGGTGCAGAAGCAACTAACCAATGTACAGGACTATATAAGTTAGATAACTACCTCGGAGTTTATTATTTTACTATTGGTCGACTATTATAAACAGCATTATAAAATAAAATAAATATTATTGATCATTGAAGAAGTTATTATTAACAAATGTCAAATGAAACGTGAAATAGAAAATAAAAGGTATTACCAGGACAACCGTTTATTTTGTGTCTTTTTCTATTTCACGTTTCATTTGACATTTGTTAATACTATCTTCTTCAATGATCAAATTATTAGAATGAGGTTTATAAACTTCAATAAGTTGTTCCAACAAATTGAAAAAATATTATTAATTTGATTTCAACTAGCCGACTGTAAATTTGGGGATGGGTATGGTTGCAAAACTTAAAACTCATCATTTCAGACAATCATATCCATAAATTGAAGAAATACACATAAATTGCTTAGCTAGGCCAGTCGGTTAGTGCTTACCTAAAGTCACTGATAGAATAAGAAAAAAAATCACGCATCGGTGTGCAAATGCGTTCACAGCCTGCAACACTGAAAATAACTAAATGTGTAAAAAAAAAAAATTCAAAATGTTAATATCTATTAAAAACTTCTTACGCTTTTTAAAGTCAATTTATAAATATTTTCCAGTCCTAAAAATTACAAATATTTCAAATAAATACCAACTCTTCTTGTGCCACCAATCTTCTAATAAATGTAACATAAAATAGAAACTGTAAAAATCATACCATCCCTAAGCTTAAATTCTCTAATAAAACTGTGTTCATCTGAAGCGACCTGCCAGGTAAGTATGTTTTATCTGTACATAATTAGATAAAGAATAGGAAATAATATTTGTACAGCGCCGTTGAGGTGATTTTTCACAAAAACGGTGCTATACAAATCATCCAATTACTATTATTATTTTCATTGGATTCCAAACACCTCTGCCATAGGTCACCCCAAGAAGTTCGCTAGGGTGGGAGATTGGCAGATGTGCCCGGGTTCACGGGGTATTTGTCCAGTTGATCTCTCCAGCCGGATTCTCGACACATCGCCTTGCACCACAGTGGGAAAGATGGATTAATAAGTCCGTCACTCCTGGACACACCGTCTCCCAGATTCCTACCCACGCATCATACCATTTTCCCTCCTAGAACTTCCTCTCATTCCTTAAAATGCCCTGAGGTTAAATATTTTCCTCGGGGCTTCCTGTGTTGAGTTAATGTAAAAATAAACTAACAGAGCCAACAATGCCCGTTAATTACGCATCACTCCAACAATATTAATTATATAGTGTGTTGCATAACTTGGATAATTTACTGCATAATAAAGCATAAAAACATGTTGTTTCGGTGCACGAATCTCTAATGATAAATAATTAACCGCTGGCCTACTTTATTCGTGTAGAAAAAAAAGTTGTTCATCAAAGCTGCGAGGAAGATGACGCTGGATTCTAATGATGTACATCATAAAGACAACCATTTTGAAATGATTCATTACTTGAATAGTTTAACAATCATTACAGAATTGCGTATGGTCACCATATTATAAAAAAAACATTCGTTGTGTATGGAAAGAATGCAAAATATATTTTTACGATAAAATGGGAATACCTATAGAGTACTTAAATTATGCTTTTCCATTAAATGAATCAAAATCTCCAAGTTTATCCCGAGATGAGTAGTTATTGACGTAATTTTTTAAAAATAAAATCATAAACTCCATTATTGAGTGCCCTGATCTACTTGTGGGATAATTTGTTGATTCTAAATAACTTACTAACCATCACACCGTTTCCTCGCAGGGGCAGGCGGAGTGGACGGACCGCCAAACAGCTCGATCTTGGAATAAAATTCTTGCTTCATTCACATTCATACAACGTCTCGCACATTCTTTTCTATTATTCCGACTTTTCACATGGCCCGACCCAAGTATTTGATTTACTTGATCGTGCCATGTCTTCCTCGGGCGTCCCCGGCTTCTTCTTCTATTCACATTCCCGTCATATATTCTCATTACACTCCTTTATTCGGTCGTTCGCTCTACATGCGTCCATCTAAGCGTCCCTTTCTTGATCTTAATCATTACGCTTACATCAGCCTTGCATTCTATACGAATCTCAAGATTTTTCACACGATCATACACGGTTTTACCACACCATTCGTTTCGGAGATTTCATTTCTACAGCATTCAGTTTACTTTCATACTTCCTCTGCCAGTTCCATGCCCCACTGCCATACATCAGGGTAGGTATCAACACTCGATTGTGCACTGCTAGCTTCGCTTCTTCGGACAACTTTTTGTTAGCTTCAAGATTCGAAATAATGATAATATTATCACGCAATACGATGAACATAATGTGTTTCAAGAGAAACATATTAATTACATATTTTTTTAAATTTTACATAGGGTTAGCATTCATCAAAATCAATTCAAACATAGACAGTCCTACGTATGTTTTATAAAATATTTTTAAATGTTGAATATCCTCAAAAAATGTTTTGAAGGTTTTTCTTAAAACAGGGTGTAGTTTATGTTTTTTTATAAACAGTAACATGTATTTTTTTAAATGCGGATTGAAAAAGTTTGGTAAAGTTTATGAAAAAAAAGCTCTGACAGATATTATTTGAAACACAGCGCAAGGTTTAAAAAATAACGAAAAATTTTTGTCAATAGTTGAGACTTGAAAATTTCGACAACGGCCCTCACTACATGGCAAGAACGCGCAATGAAACTGCAATTACAACATCATACCGAATCCAATTACCAAAACAAACATCATCAATTTCCAGTGACTTGTGTATCATGTATGGGGAATTAACAGATTATTGGTGTAGTAATTAGGTATATATAATAATAATATAAAAAAGGGAAAAACAAGTATTTATTGACATAGTATAGGAATATATCTAGAAAAGGGTAAAATAATTAAGTATAAAGATATGTGAAGAACAGTATAGAAAAAAATAATTGTGTATACCACATAATTTGAGGATAGTATAATAATTAAGTACTTACTTTAGAAAAAAGCTAGTATTGACAATATGGTAACATAATATATCTAGAAAAAAGTATAATAATTAAGTATAAAGAGATTATGTATGTGTTTGATAGGTACTGGTTGATGGTATGAGGAAAAAATGTGTTTAAAATTGAGTACTAAAAAAAAGATTATATTATTGAGTAATATTGATAAGATTGAGTTACATATCACTCAGCTTTACGAGCCGACGACGAAACATAGGGATGCAGGGATCATATGTATCCAGTTCGTTAAAGTAGGCACGAGAAGACAATGAAATTACAAGATCCGTTGACGAACCGTTACCTGTCGTTAGTTAGTTACCTCAGTTACGTAATGACTAAATTGTACGTAATGATTGAATGATGGGGACGGTACTCCGTGAGGCGTGACGTTAATCTGAGATATGCATTAATTTACTTTTATTATCTCACTTGCAGACTCACTGCAGTGGAAATGCAATCTCTGTGACGGCATAGTAAACTGAGTTAATTATGATAAAATTGTTTGAGATAAAAGATGAAGAAATTATTACGTTATGAAAAAAAATCATTAAATTAAAAATAATTTCCTGAGCTTTAGTTCTGGTTCTGGGGCCTGATTCCGGTTCTTTTTAAAGATAAGGCATTGTCTCTTATGGAAAAGACATTTTGCTTAACTGCAGTCCCGATTCCATGTCAATGACAATATATTTTCTAAGGAATTTGCGGTTTAATTATCACAGAATTATTAAAAATTATAGGTGCATCACACATACTTAACACGTGTAGTTCATTATTATTATTACTAACATTACCGTTGGAGTTTATTATAATTTTTAGAATTTAAATCACCTTTTTCTGACATTTCGGGCTTTTAACACAGGTACTTTACAACCATCGCAATTTCGTTAATTAGGTTAATTTAATAGCATTATAATGCGACAACTGACGCCATAATAATGTTTTAAATCAATACGATAACATTGAATTTTTCTTTTGTTAAAACTACGCAAACATCGATATTTTTAAAGAGTGTCATCTGTTGAATGACAACTGTGATTCGAGAGAAACGGAACTATAGCTAAGCAAAGTCTTAAACCCTAAGGATAAGGTGTATGTGTTTCTTCCCTCGTACAACGTGAGTCCCTTCCAGATTCATGTTCTCTCCTTCATCTTCTCAAAAAGACTCTCCACATAGGATCCTTAAAGATAACATAGGCCTCTTGCGCGAAGTTAATGTAAAAAATAAGACAATGTCTTATTAAAAATTACAGGTGCATCACACATACTTAACACGTGTAGTTCATTATTACTAACATTACCGTTGGAGTTTATTATAATTTTTAGAATTTAAATCACCTTTTTCTGACATTTCGGGCTTTTAACACAGGTACTTTACAAACATCGCAATTTCGTTAATTCGGCTAATTTAATAGCATTATAATGCGACAAATGACGCCATAATAATGTTTTAAATCAATACGATAACATTGAATTTTTCTTTTGTTAAAACTACGCAAACATCGATATTTTTAAAGAGTGTCATCTGTTGAATGACAACTGTGATTCGAGAGAAACGGAACTATAGCTGAGCAAAGTCTTAAACCCTAAGGATAAGGTGTATGTGTTTCTTCCCTCGTAAAACGTGAGTCCCTTCCAGATTCATCTCCTTCATCTTCTCAAAAAGACTCTCCACATAGGATCCTTAAAGATAACATAGGCCTCTTGCGCGAAGTTAATGTAAAAAATAAGATAATGTCTTATCCTTATAAAGAACCGGAATCGGCCCCTAAGGTGGTCTTAATAAAAACGACGAAACTCGTTTTGATGAACAACACTCTTTTGTGATGATTTGTGAGCGGTTCAATAGTAACCAAGCACACCTAGTAGCCGTTTCCACACTATCTCAAACAAATCATCACAAAGAAGAGTGTCTGTAGTTTTTTTTTTTAAATACAAATCTACAGTTTTATTCCGAGCTCAATGAAGTTTTGCACACTTCACCTTCAAAACAAGAGGAAGGTCACTGTCTACGTGAGACTTCGAAAAACCAACCCCATCCCCTTTCCCACCGCTTAAAGCAGAATGTTGGTACTTCCTGATGAAATTTTTCGCACGTTCAAAATAAGAGGAAAATTACTGAGCAGGGAGGGGTAGCACACCGCAACCTCAAAACTTTACTCCAAACCATTCATAACCCCTTGTAATGTCGGGTACTTCAGCTAGTTGTGCATATAATGACCGTTGAAAACGAATAGTGTGATGATTCAACTGTAGATTTGTATAAAAACAAACCCAACCACAGACACTCTTATTTACAAATATATAGAGATAGATAATACCTAGATGATTCATAATATTCTAACGTCTACAAATAATTATTCGGATAACTCTCATATTCAAAGATTGCACAGATTTGTTAAAGAGTATAGTTCAATTGATGTTTACCGATACAACACTTTATCCAGGCTAAACATCAGTTTATTTTAATGTTTTTATTAGATATAATAAGTTTTTCATGTGCCCTTTTTTGTCTTTGATTTATTATGTTATGTTTCTGTAAAACCCACTCAATACGGTTTGCTGTATTATAAACACGTGTTACAACGTTATAAACCTACCCACCCATTGCGCTGTTACTAGCTACTTACATAGTACCTACCAACTTACTTCTTTTATACACATATTATTATTTGATTTTATTCTTTTATTTACGGACCAATGTCCAATTACATAATAGAAAATGAAATAAACAAGAGCTACAGAAAAATAATCGCACATACATGAAGCGATGTTGTACAGATTCAAAATGATGAATATGAACGGCATAGAAAGGAGACAAAATGACACTGACATATTCAAGATGAGGGTGAACTAGTGAGCAGTAGAGAGTTTGAAGGGTATTTATAATCTTAAAGTCACAGGCAATTCTATTGATGAAGCCAATAAGTTTTAGTGATTTATTAGTGACATTATTGATGTGGTCACGAAAAGAAAGCTTAGTCTAAGGTGACACCAAGGTCCTTAATAGATCCGACGGCAGATAGGGAGACACTCTTTAATTTATAATCGAACAGGTTTAATTGCTCTATAAAATGACATCGCTAAATGAGTCAATATCAATGGAGAAGAATACAGTCATAGTAAGATTTTATTATTTTAAGGATCTTATTGCCATCTGCAAAAACACAAAAGCGCGAGTAAGAAAATGCACCGGCAATATCGTTAATAAATACTCGTATGTTACAAAAGAAGAGGAGCTATATGGGTACCTTGAGGTACTCCAGATGTTACTTTAATAATAATATATACATATATTTTTTAATTTAATGTTCATCAAATTTAATAATGTTATTATTAAGTTCTGCAAGTATTTTTAGTTGTTATTATTGTGACATCTGTTTTGGCGTTTAAGGCCATTTCTAACTAAATCGATTTTACCGATAATAAATCATTACCCATCCATCCAAATTTTAAAGGAGTGGGGGTAAATTAAATCATATAAATAAGTCGTCGCAATGTGGATTAACCACAGTTTGAAAATGGCCTTGAACGCCGAAACAGCGGTCACAATAATAACAACTAAAAATACTTGCAGAACTTAATAATAACGTTATTAAATTTGATTTACATTAAATTTAAAAAAAAATTTAAATGGAGTTCTACGAATTAAACAGAAAAACGATTAATTAATTAATAATAATACATTCAAAGTTATTTACTTTGACTCTTTGTTGTCTATCATTATAAATAAGTTTTTAATAATGATAATAAAGGGTTTCTTATACCGATTGCATAAAGTTTAAGCACTAAACACTTGTTGTACTTTTTTATACAACCTGATGTTATAATATATATAACTACAGGTAAAACTGTTATTCGTTACGCTGTACATAAATACGTATATTGTACCAACTTACTTAATCTAATTATTATTTTATGTACTATATTATTATATTCATTTGTTTAACTAACTATGAAATAAATCTACCGACTTGTAAAAGCCTTCTAGGCATAAATAAATAAATAAGTACGTTATAAGATATCCCACAAAGATGAGTCATCTTAGGAATGCATAGAAACCTATAAAAAGATGAAACAAATGAATCGATTAAACTAATGCGAATTTCGCGTGTGCACAGTGATCCTTATCAAGCTGAGTAATCGTTTCATCTCTGTGGCATCAACATCTCAAAAATGTAGAATTAATACACGTCCGTTACAACCTCTCAACATCGATCTCGGTGGCTTTTAGGCCTGGAAGATGAACACTGAGAAAGCAGAACACGGTCAACACCCCAAACAACAACCTAATATATAATATTGTGTACCTACCTCCATAATAGGTGGTTTTTATTGCGGGTTCACCCACTTTCGGGCGCGAATACCGGTTTTATTACGATGGATGATCAACTACTGTTAGAACGAGAAAAAACCTAGGCACGTTTTTCCCATCACTCGCAGCGGAGTTATTACCATTCAACGAAAAAAACTCGTTGTGCTCAATTCGTTCCCTCTCGGTTCTGCATCCACCACCATGCAATTTAATAATAACACATTGATAATTTATAAACCTCTGGTTTTTTGTGAATACTCACCTCAAAGGCGCTGAAAAGATAGGCACAGTCCAAGTATTTTTTAATTTATTTATATTATATTAATAATTACAAAATGAGTATGTAATGGAAATAATATAATACATCATAATTTATATTTTTGTTTTAAATCATTTTAACTTATTTATATTTATGCATCATCAGTTTTCAGTCAATAAATCAATAGTGTCTCCGGCAGGAAGTTTGGAAACCTCGATCTGCCCAAGGTTGTAAATCTTGGACTCTATGGATGGATATATATGTCGAAAATCTTGTCGCAGATGGGTGATTTTTAACTCGTTAAATGAAAACACTATCGTTGTTAACACTCATACATACATTTTAATGATAAAAGGCTATAAATCTCTCTACAGCAAATTAATGAGGGCTGCTGTTTACTGGGAATTTCGTGAGAAAAGAAGAATGAATCACGCAGTTGATGTTATTTATAACTTTGACAGTGTAAACTATAGAAAAGTACAATGGCGAGAATATTACTTATATTAATATTTGAGTATTACTCCTGATGAAGAAAGCATCGTTTTCGAAACTTGTAGATACCTTTATATTAATAAAGTGGTGAATACAAGTACATTATTTAATTCATTTATAGATAGTATTCCACTATCAAAACTAAGTTGGAGGAAATCAATTGAAGACGAACAATAATGATAGAAACGAGCCTAAAATTGTATCATATCAAGAAGAGGGTTTAGCAATAAAGATCTTGGTGGAATAATGACATCGATGTCTCAACGTAAAATTACAACTAGCTAGTCAGCCAAGAGATGTGGTTTACGCAGTGCAAGAGTTTCCATATCAGAGACTGTCACGAGTATACAAAAGTATCAGTAGATTATCAGCGACTGGCCGCAGGAAGAAAGGGGTCAGTGAATGGATGACTTGGCGTTGGGCCGCTTACAGGCCAAGGAAACGGATTGGTGCAAAAATATATAAAATAAGAAGTATTCGAGAAGCAAACGTGAAACAAAGCCCGAGACACATTCACCAGTCATTTTATATTAAATAACAATTTTGGAAGGACGAAAAGCTGAATGAGAGTAAAAGCCGATGACTAATATAAAAAGCCTAAAGAAGAGTCTTTGTTACGAAGCGAACACTCTAAATTCTGAACTGGCCACATAGGCTGGTCGTGAAAAGGTTGAAATTTGTTTCGTCGCGTCGAACTCCTGCGCTGAATTTAAATGATCAAAAAGCGTATTTTATTATGTTCAAATTTTAACCGAACTTCAAATATTTGGGAACACAATTTGAAGAACTGAATTTGTCATAATAATCAATAACACTTATTATAGGTATTATTCTCCACTGTCCAGAAAGTCGAGACTTGTTAACTCAAGCAATTTTTGGTACCAGTCTAAATGATATTATATCAGGCTTTACGAAAAAAAACCTCGAAGATCATCATTTAGAATGACATAAATCGTGGACTCTACAAAATCTTCTTCAGGCTTTGACTCGAATGTTCTCTAAAATGTTTATTTTTGACATTGCTTCATTCCTGCATTATGTATGCCCTGTTATTTTTCTTTAGCCTTGTTTTTCACAAAAAGAAATGTTAAGAAGCAGCGAAGAATTCAAATTCCACGTCTGTCTCAGATAATCCGTGACAATCAGCACACATGAGAAGTGGTCTCGGCTCGATGGACCAATAAAACCTCCGGTCAAGAGACAGCCTCCAGCGGCCAGAGATCGCCTCCGACACGAGCGCCTAGCGTCGTCTCTCCCTTCGGTGTTCGCAGATAGCAAACTCGACACGCCGCTCAATTATGACAAAGTTTACTGTTAGTGCACTGTGCACAGTGGCGTGCACAGAATTTTTCAGGGTAGGCAGTAAGAAAAATAGCTAACTAACTGACGTGGTAAGTTATCGCTAAGAATGGCTAAGCTGCTGGCTTTAGCCGATGTTGGTTGGGATTACCTACTACATCAAATATACAAATAACCGCTTCATTTGGGCATATTACAAACGAATTACTGGATATATTAATTTTCCATATTTTTTTCGACCGCAAAATTTCGAAGAAAGTCAACATAATATGATAATTATTTCGTTAGTAATTTTGTACTAATGAATAGAAGTACCAACAGATGGCACTAATTGCTATATTTGTGATTTGTACCGAAAGGCACGGCCTTTTTCCACACTAACACAAACGAGTCTTCCCACAGACACACGTACACTTTTTGGTGTGGAATACAGCTATCATTTGAATGTGACGTACACGTCATTTTTCATACTTAGTTCCTGGTTTTGACACGTTATGGTAGGGCGGCCGTCGGGGCGTGCGCGGCATGCGATTCGTATTTGGAAGTTCGTGCGTATTTTTGAACGTGCAGATTGATTTCTTGGAATGATTTCGTAAATTAATGTTATTTATATTTTTATATGATTAAAGAGTAGGGTAGGCGGCAGTGCTTATGTACCTATATGGAATGCACGCCACTGACTTAACTGACTCACTGTACTTAAGTACTAGGTGGCTGGTCTATGCATGAACGATGAATGACTGGAAGGCAACTCTATCCATATAACGGTATTTTTATTATATTTATAAGATTTCTGAGTTAGTGCAGAAAAAAAATGCTATTACAATCAGTAATGCCCCTCGGAAAAATAACTATCCCCTGATATCGACATTTTCCCGTTGAACATTGTTCAATATGTACATGAAAAAAAATTCTTTGTATAAAACCACTTTATTAAATTTATACTCGTATATCGACCGGTTTTGGTTAATCTTAACCTTCCCCGGGAACGTAATTATATAAACTTTTTCTAATAATAATAATAATAATAATGATAATAATAATAAATAATAATGATAATGATAACAATAATAATAATAATAATAATAATACTAATAATAATGATAATAATAATGATAATAATAATAATAATAATAATGATAATAATAATGATAATAATAAAAATACTAATAATAATAATGATAATAATAAAAATACTAATAATAATAACAATAGTAATAGTAATAATAATAATAATAGTAATAGTAATAATAATAGTAATAATAATAATAATAATAGTAATAATAATAGTAATAATAATAATAGTAATAATAACCATAATAATAATAATAGTAATAATAATAATAATAATAGTAATAGTAATAATAATAATAATAATAATAATAGTAATAATAATAATAATAATAATAATAATAATAATAATAATAATAATAATAATAATAATAATAATAATAATATAATAATAACTAGGAACGAATCCCGTTTTAGGAGAGTCAAATTGACAAGTTTAGTTCATATTAAGTGCCATTATACAAAAATAGAAGGGAAAAAAGGTAGGTACTGGTTGGTGCTATGAGGAAAAAAATGCGTTTAAAATTGAGTACTAAAAAAAAAGATAATATTATTGAGTAATATTGGGTTAGGTATCACTTAGCTTTATGAGCCGACGACGAAACTCGGGGATGCAGCAAACAGTTAATAACATATGAAATATATTTTATTCAGTAAGTACAAAAACTTGTATGATTACGTTAATGGGGAAGGGTAAGATTAACCGAAACCGGTCGATATATTTAATTAAAGTGGTTTTAAACAAACATTTTTTTTCATTTATGTATAATGAATGCCAAGCCACAAAGTGGTCGATAAACTAATAATGTGTGTATGCAACGAATATTCCCAAATAAAGTCATTCGCTTTTGTTATTGGAATATAATTCTGTAAATGTACATCTTGTTTATATATGTAAACGAATGTTTGTCTGTCCGTCTGTCCTCGATTTTCTCGAAAATTATTCGGCCGGTTTCACTGAAAACAGTACAGTTTGTTCTTATTAGTGCCGGGAAGGCTTAGAGAGTAGTTTGAATGAAATCCAATATGTAAAACTGTTGCTTTAACGTTGTATTGAGGTCAGCCCATAGATATACCACTCTGATTAGCCATGTATTACATATTCAAAAGAAGGTTTGTTTGGGTAGAATATTTTCAAAATTGAAAACACAAGTAGGTACCTACTTATGAACTTTATTATTTAGATACATTTTGAAAAAAAGAAATGTTTGGAATGAAATAACATTGTTTTTGTTTAGAGAAAATTAATGAATTAAATTCACCCTAACGACAAGCAAGAATTGACAACTCCATAACTTTATTCCAAAAAAAATAAAAAATAAATCCAGAGCAAGGCCGTGTACATATCAGCTAATAATAACAAAAATAAATGGATAATTTTTATTTTGTTTTGTTTGTTTTTGTAGCTTTATTTAGATGTAAGCAAATTTTCATACATCTAGTAATAAAAAACATATAAGATACATAATAAAATAAATAGAGTCATAAAATTATAACGGAAAGAATACAGTTAATAAAAAAATAAAAAATAAAAAATTTAAAAAAAAAAAACCGTTATAGCGCCGTTTTCGTGAGAAAATCACCTCAAAGGCGCTTTTCAACATAATTTATCTAACCTATACCTTGTCACTTAGACTTATATATAATAATTTACATATTAGATTAATTACTAATGGCTTACAGCTAAGATTTATAACTATAAAATAGCTAGTTTAAAATAAAATATATTACAAACTAGTTGATATCCAACTTCGCCCTGGATTTGATTTCCTTCTCATTCATTTATTCACTTTTAGATTTGAACACATTTTCTTAACGAATGGAAGAAAAGAGAGCTGATAATAGTTGCGTTGATTTAAAAATTACAGGCAGAAAAGCCATTCAAATTTCATGACACTAGAGCTCACCGCTCGATAGGTTTAACGAGATTTCTTCAATAAAATAAGATTTCTTTCATTCGGCTCATGCATTACATTTTCACAATCGGGGACGTAAGAATAAAACTAATATCGCAATGTTTTACCTTGAATGACGTTAATAAAGGCAATTTCTTCGAATCAACCCACCCGTGACGTTTGTGAACGCGTTTATAGTTGACGCAAACTCACCTGAAACAAATAATAATCAAATGTTAGTCACAGTAATAATATTAAGAAATATAACAATAATTCAAAAAGTGAATACTATAGAAATAACGCAACGAATAAAACATCTAATCATTGAAGAAGATAATATTAACAAATCTCGAAATGAAATACTTGTATTAAAGAGAAAATGACACAGAAAAAAGAGGTATCAGTCGTATTATCTTCTTCAATTATTAAATATTACAATGAGGTATGTAAGTTATTCCATTAAATTGAATATTCATTCTGGACTTGTAGTCAATAGATGTCCCATATAAATAAAAATTGGATAGGTACATCCGAGACACTAGCACAAAAATATATTCGGCTAGAAATTTGCAAGCACATAAAAAGATAGCAGCCAATAATATGGGAATTAGTTAATCTGACCGGCAATCAGAAGGATGCAGGTTCGAGTCCTGTCGGCGACATTTATCTTTGCTCGGAAAGGTTTTTTTCAATTTGGATTAGTGTTTCAGGCTAATAATTATTGTTTATAAAAATAATGGTTACCCTTTGCGCTATGCACAAAAATCTTGTCTTAAGTTTTTAAGAACTTTAGTTTATCAATTAATAAATATTTGACAAGTCAAAGCAATTTTCACCAATAAAAATGTAGACATAATTTGTCTCGACGCCATCTATTTGAGGGATTTAGCCGTTACAAGCCTCTCTCATACTAATAAAGTTGATTGTTTACAGGTGAAAATATAATAAAAACAGTAATTATTGAATGGAACACTAGTATATATTGATTAACTTGGCGGGTTTGCGATAAGCCGACGTAGCTCAATGGTAGAGCATCTGACCGGCAATCAGAAGGATGCAGGTTCGAGTCCTGTCGGCGACATTTATCTTTGCTCGGAAAGGTTTTTTTCAATTTGGATTAGTGTGTCAGGCTAATAATTATTGTTTATAAAAATGATGATAATATTGGTAACTCTTAGAATTGAAGTATGATATCGATAAAAATTACGTTAAATAATGAGGTCTCAGATACGACCGATGCCTTTTTTATTTTCTATTTCCTTTTGTGTTTAATATTTTATTTAGTGATTTGTTAATATTATCTTCTCCAGTGATTAAATATTACAATGAGGTTCATAAGCTTCAATAAGTTATTCCAATTGAATAAAAAATCCAGTACGAATGTTTTTCGTTGCTTTTTTTAAATTGAACTTCTATAAAATAAACTCAAAGATCAAAAATAAATTGAACTTTGAATATAATGAAAATACGTTATTAAATAATAGCGAAGTCGTTTGATACTCGTGTTGGAAAATGGCAAAAAATAAATTAATAACTCAAAAGAAACAGTCGCAGCCTCAAAGTTACAATATCTGTAGAAAAGAGATTCTTATAATAATATAAACCTTATAAAAAGGATCTTTTCAGCTATATTCATGAACATATTATAGAAGACAAAGGTCGGTTGTGTAAACTTTCTTACGAAAATTGGTTATTCATGAGCCTTTTTGGTTTAAAAGCTTTTAGACAGGGGTATAAGGACGGTTGTCTTCCAGCAAAGATTCAACGAAGTTAGGCCATCTTAAAATGTCTCCAGTTTTCAAAGTCAAACGTCTGTTGTCCAGATATGACCTTTGACATTGTAGAAGAATTAAATTAGAGAAGTATGATGTCGACAGCGGAACTCGTTGTTATTTTGTTGTTTATAAAAAAGCATAAATTTAGCCATTGAGCAGCCTGCTAACCGGAGCCAGTGAGACTATGGTATCCCCAATGGGGGTATGGAGTGGTAAACGGAAGAAAATGGGGTAGGGGAAGGTTGGGAATTACCTGACAACTTAGATGTGGCCCCTTGGGACAGAACATCGATAAAAAACTTTATATTTTAAAAAAAACAGTTCACATTGACTAAATATGCTTATTTTTGTTGACGTGACCTGTTGCTGGTTCATTGGCGATCCCCAGGATTGCTCAGGAGCGATGACAAGTTACCAGCATTATCGATAAAACATTTATGGATGTTGTGTGCTAGGGGGCCATGTCACCAAACACGGCAAAAATCATTTCAAGCAACGTTTCGATTCTAAATGGTGGTCTTTCACCAGGGCGAAACTGAGAGAATCCACAACTCTGGAACGTGCCGCAATTAAGTATACTAGATGTTATTTCATATGAAAAAGAAAGCGAAATAAAATAATATAATTAAATAAAATTTACTTGCGCAAGTCGCGATTCGAACCCGCGACGGTTTTGAGCTAATACGGATTATTTTACAGTTGACTCTTTCCAAAAAAACATCGTTCTTTGACTTCTGAGGTACAGATACTGTTGTCTATTTAACTCAGTTTTTATTTTAAAATATTTTTATTTTTTATAAATAATATTTCCTAGCTACGCTGACTTGGACAGCAAGTAGTCCACTCCAGTTTGTAATAATATAAACAACTATTTTGTGTACGTATTTTGTGCAGTATACATTATCTTACAGTATTAATGTCCTAGAGTCCTATGTTAATCGCAGTGTAGACGAAAAATGGTATTTTACCCTCATACGCAAGAGTTTGAAATTCGATTCGTACCACGATGAACATACTATGTCCTTTTTACGTGTGTTCAAAACTGTTTTATCAGCGCGGGGTTTGTAATGTGAAAGTTTTATATAATCATTTCAAACAATAAAAATGAAACTTATGGTTATTGCAGTCTGATATAAATTACATTAAAATATAATGATATTAAACAATAAAAGATAAAAGTTGAAATACTAAAAAAATACTAACTCTGTTCCACGCTTGGCTTCATTCGCATTTATACAGCATTATACTAACTCGAGTATTTGATTCACTTAACTAACTAACTAACCATCACGCCGTTTCGTCGCAGGGGTAGGCAGAGGACAATTCGATCTTGGCATACACTTCTTGCTCTATTCACATTCATACATCGTCTCATACGTTCTCTTCTATTATTCCGACTACTGACATGGCTCGACTCAAGTGTTTGATTAACTCGATCGTGCCATATCTTCCTCGTGCGTCCCGGCTTCTTTTTCCGTTCACATTCGCGTCATATATTCTTCTTAAGCTCCTTTCTTCGTTCATTCGCTTTACATGCCCAAACCATCTAAGCGTCCCTTTCTTAATCTTACTCATTACGCTTACATCAAACTCTCATGATCATACATGGTTTTAACGCACATTCGACTCAGAAATCTAATTTCTACGGCATTCAGTTAACTTCTCGCCAATCGCGTTCAGTTCTCCATTAATGGAGTTTCCTGCGTTCATCCTTATTTCAATATCCCTATCATCAGTCTTTCCATCTCTCATAAACATACTTCCCAAATATACAAACTCATCGACCTGCTCCAAGTATTTATCATTCACAACTATATTGTTCACTGTTTTCGTACTCTCTCTTTCAAACACCATGACTTTAGAATTACTCACATTCATCATACATACTTCGTTCATCCGAGATACGAGGGACTGTAGATAGATTCACTCTATCCTGCAATAGCTTTCATCCACTTTCGCGTCTTATATTCTCATACTTTCCGTTCTTCTTTTATTTAATTACTGTCGTCATTACTTCTTTAAAAAAAAGTTATCTTGTTAATTTAATCATCAAAGATTGAAAGTGATTTTAATGGAATTGCCGTAGTACCATCGTTAACCGAGCAGAAACCAATAATTTGCGTCCAGAAGAGTAATCGGCTGTCCAAGGGACCCAAGGAGGACGTGGTCCAACATACACTGTGAAGTCAATTTTACGCACAGCACATTACACTGATTTATAATCGACTAGCGGTCGCTGCCCGGGAATCTTTGGTCATAATAAAATGTTTAAACACTGCCTTTTATGATTTCATAAATTACCTAAATTTAATCTTTAGTAGGTAGCTATAAGTTTCGTGGGTTGAAGACCTCACGGATAATGACGATATTGTAAGGCAAAGGAGAAGTGTCAGTATAATGACCGATATAATTCTGTACGAATCTATATAACTGTGAGACGTGGTGTCATTACCGAAACAGCTCGATGAAACGAACTACGAATCCAATATAATAACGCCGTATCTCCTGTGTCCAAATATAATTTTGGACACAGGAGATACAGCAGCGCATCGGCGATGTTTACGGAGCAACGAATGAATAGATTCGCCGACCTGAAGAGACACCGGGTCACATGAGCCAGGATGCGGATAATGGCCGATGACAACAATGTGGCGCCCGCAGCTTGCAAGCACCAAGCGCCAACCCTGAGTGAGCGCTGGGCCCGAGCTCACTCGCATTTAAGGTGAAATATAACTAAATTAAGCCATATAAATGTTATGATATTATTATAACCAGAAATTTTAATGGTTATAATAATTATTGTGAAGAATTTGGATCAAGGAGGGGTGGTTGAGATATCTACGGGGAGAGGCGAATATATATTTCCCAGGGTTCTAGAGTGAAACGAAGTAAACTTTTGAACTAATGGTAATCAATATAACACATATTTATATCGAAGGGAGTGGGACGTCTATATTCTTTGGAGGATCCTCCTAAGAAAAGATTGTTTACTAATATACCCTGATATATATGCAGATTCGCAGTTCAAACAAAATCTCTGACGTTTCCGGAAATATGTGGCTACCCTAAGGATCATTTTGTATTTGTTTATTTTTCGTTTGATCGAGAAATTTCTATCTCGAGGGGAAAACACATTTTTTTACTTATTTGAAAAGATTTTACTTTGTTCCGTTAAGAATCATCGTTTCTGTTCCATTGACAAAATTAATGATCATCTTCCAATCAATCCATCATCCTAAAGTCACAAATTTGCATTATCTTTTTTGTGGCTTGTTCCACAAGTCGTGCTTTTTTAGAAGAGTCACCCGAAGCTCAGATAAAATCACAGCCATTCGCATTTCCCACCATATTGAACCGAGTTCACTGGAGACATGACAGAATCACATGACTTGTGGAATGCTCGTACTAAAAGTATATATAATATTATTTTGTATGCAAAGCTGTCATACATTATGTGTATCAATTGACAGCTGCTACTTGATAGCAGTTATGCAATGGATGGCTACTTAACTGCACAGGGTGATTGGTAACTTAAGGCGAAATATCAAAAGAGGTAATAATAATGATGATTTGTATAGCGTCATTTTTGTGAAAAATTACCTCAAGGGCGCTATACAAATGTTTTTGTGCCAATGTTATGTCTAATCACTAACAACAGACAGTCAATTATTACTACTTATGGCTAACAAATTACGTCCACCAGTTCATCAATCTGTAATACCAAACTATATGTACGATGCATTTGACCCATGAACGTGACGCCACGTTAAAATATATAGATTAATTGTATGTACAGGTAGATTATACAGGGCCATACTTACATTAATTTTAATTAATAATAACCCCATTGACATTGCGTTCAAATTTAAAAAAAAAGTAATTACGGCATAAGTAATAATGCTATATTCTGCACTCGGAACTCGAACTGGTACTGTCTAGAATCCCGAATACATGCTATATACATCAATAGTATAGAACGAATACAATATAAATTCAGGAAATTTTCCCGGTTCAAATACAAACAATAAGTATCACCGTTCACCGAAAATAATTTTTTTTTTTAATTTCTATTTTTTGTATAGAGATTTATTGATTTATTTAGAAAAAAAATGAAATTTTGAGAATAAAATAAAAATCATTTTCAGCTTCAACAACATCAATAACGTCGTATTTTTCAATCATAGCACTCTAGCTCACTCAAAAACGAACTGACACTGATTAATACGTCCTTAAATATTTGGACTCAATAATACCAGTCACCTTACATAGTGATACACTGCGAAGCCATTATCAAGTTCCGTTTCGCAACTGGACGTTGATCTTCACCAGCCCATACACAAATACCTCCCACTTTAGACAATGGGTGATATTTTAGTATTTTAAATCCGGTACCAGCATCAGTTATAAATACAGACACCGCCAGCGACTGGTATGGAGTTGTTGCAAAACAGTTATCTGAATACAGAACCTTTCTCTAACGCGCGGATTCCCAAACTTTGCCGTAGGTACGGGGACCCACTTTTTCGAAAACAACCAACTTTCACGTCAAGTATTTTTTTGATTCAGATATTGTATCCAAAATATTCGGTTTTCAGTTTCAGTATAGATAAATCGCCGTTAATTGAAAAAAAAAATAATGCAGGTTCATACAATACATGTACGAGGTGTGTTCAAAAGGTGAATTTTGAATTTTCACGGGCTGTGTACATTCGATTATCGATTTTTTTTTGTTATGTTGGTACACGTATGTTTATCATATGTTAGCATTATCAGCCATTTTGGATCAGTGGTTTGTTTTTGACAACTGGAAAGGTTAGAATACTATGTTATTATTATTATAATTACCTACCTCACTAGGTGAAACCTGTTCTGAGGAAGGTGAAAGGATATACAATAAAATATTTCAGAATGAATGTAAAGAAATTCATATACATTATTATAAAAGAGGCGACTTAATTAATAATGAAGCCAGTATGTAAAAGAAGAGAGAAAAAAACATTTTAGACATATAGTTAAAAAGATGATTAGATTAGACAGTTTTTTTTTTCATAGAAAGCAATTACTCTTTTACGTTTTACCCCTTAAACTTGGGAGTTTTAAGTTTTACCCTGCTGAATCTTGAGATAAGCGAAACCGGTTGGTTTAAAAATAAATGAGTGGTTTAAAACAAAGGTTTGTTTTATTGAATAGATTAGATAGTGCTACATTATATCAGTTAAATAAAACAATAGCACTTTTGTATTATTTAAAACAATATACATCATAGATTCATAACACCAGTGCTGATGACGGGGCTGTGATACAAACATTATAAACCATTTTGTATGGCAGCGAGGTGTGGAACTGGCAGGTGAAGGACGAATGCAGTGGAAATGAGATCCCCAAAGCGTGTGCGTGGTACAAATGGCGAAAAAAAATCATTTATGAACTTAAGAACTGGACGCTTAGATGATTTGAATATGTGGAGCAGATTGATGGAGAAAGGAGTGTCAGGAAAAAATATGTCGCGCAAGTGAATGGAAGGAGTCGGGGAAACCATGATATCATTAAGCGAATAAATTACTCGAGTCGGATCATGCCAAGAGTCGGAATACCAGAAGAGTGGCATAAAGAATGAAGATATGACACGACTCAAATAGTTGATTACCTCAATAGTGACATGTCTTTCTGGAATTCTTCCAGCGACATATAATATAATATTGATACTCCTTTCTCCATACATCCGCTCTACTTTAATAATGTAAGCTTCCCATTGAATCAGTCGCGGATAAAACTCATAAATAAATTGGACATGTTTTATGAAACGTTCAGTGTGTCCAGAGGCGTACAGTCCACATAAGCACTGCCTACCTTTCTTACTCAAATAAAAAAAAATCTACACTTCCAAAAATACGCGCGAAGTTCCAGCTACGAACCGCAGCCCCTCGCTACTATAACGTGTCAAAAGCAAGAACTAAGTATGCAAAATGAAGTACACGTCATTTTCTAAAATGTCTGTAATTCTACGCAAAATGTACATATGTGCGCATTCAAGGGAAGACTCGTTTGTGTTAAGTGTCGAAAAAGGTCGTGTCTTTAAAAAAAATTGGTACAATCACAAATGTAGCATCCGTGCCATTACGTTGTGCGGTCGAAAAAAAATGTGGAAATTTTATATATCCAGTAATTGGACTGTAATATGTATAAATGAAGCTGTTATTTGGATATTATTTTATCTTTACATCATGAGTGTTTATTATTTTCAAAGTTAATACGCCAATGAAGAGAATTAGCTGTCGAGTTTGGTGTGGTGGAAATATGTTAACAACAATGATAACAGTCAAACATAATAACAGGTAATGAATAAGACGTACTAGTAGTAAGGTAACATTAATAGTTATAAATATGGCTTATACATCTAATTTTTAATTTTTTTTTCGATTTTATTATTTTTGTTTTTATTTTTTGTGGAAGACTATTAAAATGTTTTTACCCTTTGTAAATATAACTTCTTTTTTTGAAATTTAATACTAATATATATTTATTTATTGTTACAATAATTAATTCGCTATTTTTCCCACTGCCTACCCTGATTAAAAACTCTGTGCACGCCACTGAACGTGTCAGCGATAAGGATAATCAAAATATTTTATAACACATTCGCCAAAAAAAACACATTTTTCCAAAATTAAAAGATTGGGAACTTCTATAAAGTCAATCAAGAAATCGAAACACAAAGCTCTTTATTTAGGATCAAAACAACCAAACAGCCCATTCAAACATTAATAGAATCTGTGATCCATTCCAAAAGCCAACAAAGAGAAGCATACCCGTACTGATGAGAATGATAATCCAGAAGACACTAATTAAAATGCGAGTAGAACTCTATTCAGAAGCAGAATACAAAGCGTCTGTTCACAACACTGTAATTTTGAATCTTCTGTTCGTGAGACTTCATTAAGGATCAGTTCTCAAACACTTACCTCCAACCGCTTCGTGGGTTGCTAACTCAAGCACTACTACAAATGATTTATCTGTAAATTCTACAAGGGTAGTAGGAAAATTCATAAGGTTTCAAAAGATAAAAACCCTCAAACTGTAATTTAAATTCTATGAAATATATACCAAAATGTCTGAAAACCAGTGAAGACATTTTTTAATGTTTTACCTAAAACTGGAGTATATATTTCATATATAATTTAAAATATTACAGTTTGAGGATGTTTGCCTTTTAAAACCTTATATATTTGCCTAACAACTCGTATAGAATTTACAGGTAAATCATTCATAGTATTTTTATAGTAAGCAGACTACAAAGTGTGTATTTTTGGTTGCTGAGCGTTAATTCAACTGGAATCTGACGTAACTATTAACAACTACCTAACACAGGTCGTTCATAAAATCCTTCCACGCGACTGGTTTGCCCGATACTATTTAAAGCCACCGCGTCGAAAGGTTCGAACACCGGCTCGTCCTTTCCTAAAGTTGGTAGACTTGACCTTTCGACGCGGCGGCTTTAGTTAGGATCGGGCGTAAGTCATACCGTCAGTGTGTGGGGCCCTGTTTTGTGCTTTATTTAATGCGCATAACAGCATTTTAAGTGCATGTTGCGTCTTGTTGCTTCAACGATAGCAGGCCTAGGTAGCAAGAATAGACGGCCATTATCGCTTTATTTCGGCCCCGGGGAGACGGCCAACTAAGGGGGAACGCGTCACGACAAGACACGGTAACCCAAATACCGACACCGATTGTGATTTATAGATTTATACCCCGGGCTGGTATCGGACTGGAGAATCTATCGGAGAATTGCTGAAAGCGGTTACAATTTACAATCGACGAAAGAAACGATTTCGCAGTAAGTACTAACAAATAGTAACTGCATTGGAAAACATTGGGGTCGTTTTTTATTCGCGTAATAAAAGAGTACGTCGTAATCTTTGATCAGGTTTGAATTTTACAGTTACACGTTAGTTAATAGTAGCGGCTAGCGAATTTATCGCGCTAGAATGTAAAAATTGGAAACTTATTTTATTATAAGCCTCCGCATTCAGAATTTCTACGTTTTTATTCACTTAAAAAAAATATACGTTATTTTTTTATAATATCTATTCAGATGTCTAGTTGCAAAAGTAATTATATGAAATTCCCTCGATAGAAAAAAATCGCCAAGTATGCTGCGAAAAATATGAATAACACGTGTGGTTCTGTTAGTTAGGGTGGAGAGGGACGTCGGAGAGTTATTATTTATTAATTCAAAATAATTATAGTATTATTACGCAATACGATAAACATAATGTTTTAAAATAGAAAAATATTTTTCTATTAAAAAAAAAAAAATTGTGTTTTTTGTAATGCGGATTACAAATCTTTGGTTACGTTTATTTACAAGAACGCAACGATAAATGATTAAACATACTTTTCTCCACTTTAAAAATCATATTTTTATTTTAAATATTTTATATTTTGTTTATATTCAATTATATATATATATATATTTCAATACATGTATATAAATTTATGTGTATTGTACATATAGCAAAAAATCCCACATAGGCAAGGCCGGTGCGTGGGTATACTTGGTATTAGTTGGTGGGAGTAAAAAAAAAACTTTATTTCATTTTATATTTGTTTATATATATTTAATCATATACATACTCGTACATATATATCTATACCTTTACAAGTTTACAAATTAAGGGATTTTTTTTACTTTTAAATTATAACTGTAAAACAAATTAGGATAAAATGAAACATAAAAAAATTGTTTGTTTATTTTAATAATTTTTTGTTGAGAGACAAAACCATATTTGTATTTATAAATGGGTATTGAAGATAAATTAAATAAAAATTATAAGTTAAATAAGAAAAGAAAATGGGTAAAATATACAATTATAGTCCAGTTTTTTTTACAATATTTGTGTATGTGTAAAAGACGATTAATTTATTTGTTTCACATGATCGTGCCATGTCTTCGTGGGACATAGCCAACTTCATATTTCATCCACTTGCGTATTTGAACATAAAACGGATAACCATTACATTGACAAGTATTTTACTGTTTTTCCTACTATTGAGATGAACAGACTCAAGAATTTGACGCACTTGATCGTGCCATATCCTCCTGGGACGTCGCAGACTTCTTTACCCTCACGTGTTAACTGATCAAACCAAGATATAAGCAAGTATGAAGGTAGTCAGTGGGAACCATGTCGCTTTCGTAGCTCAAACGAAGGAACCCATTACATGGGCAGTTTTGTCGTACAAAAGTAAATACAAAATGTAAAGTAAAACGGAACAAGTCCCCGATCTATATAAAACAGTGATGCGCAACTCGACTACCGCGAGCCGCAAACAGCGATACACTTGACTAAACAAAATAAATAACAGTAATAATTTGATGGTTAGACATTTTGAATGAGTTCCAATTTAATGGAGAACACACCAAATGTTGTTTCCGGAAACATAGAAATAACGGAATGTGTATATTTTTTCTCTAATAGCAAATCGTTCGGATTTCCGGATGCTATGATCTAAATATTTAACGGTTGTCGTTCTGTTTTACAAAATACGAAAGCGATAAATTTGTTTCTGTTCAATATTTTGAATCATTTATCAGCATTTTACAGTTGCTACTTTATCCTCCCCTTCCATTGATGTTACATTTATTCATAAAATTACCTTAAAAAGCGTAAGAACTTTTTAATAGATATTAACATTTTTATTTTTTATTTTACGCGTAAGTTATTTATAGTGTTGCGGGCTGTGGACGCAATTATGCACCGATACGTGATTTTTTTTTTTTTACTTTTTCTATAAGTGACTTTAGGTGGGCAGTAACCGTCTAACCTAGCTAAGCAATTTACGTGTGCATTTCTTCAATTTGTGGATATGGTCGTGCATCACTGGGATAAAAAGAACCGGTTGGGTCGTCACACGGTCGCGGTCGCCATTGGATCACCGACCACATTAGATTTGACAATGCAGAATCGGGAAACCGGTTTGGACCGGAATGGGCCCGGTCCATGATTCGCTCGAGTTTGATTTCTGATGGCTCACAAAACCAACTTTTGATGTGTCATCGACCAGTTTCAGACCTACACCATAATGTTAACTTAAAAGATCTGCGTGACGCGAGAATGACTTGTCCGTACAAATTATGCATGTTTAAAAATAGACCTACCAATATACAATGTCGGTGGGAGCCGAACACCTTAATCTGTTTTAATTTTGAGTGACGAATCTTCTTAATGCGCGTAATGATTGACGATTAATTCATTCATTAATATCTATTCTTTTCTTTAAATCCAGATAACTCACCCAATACATTTTTTGCATCCAACAAACTAACAATAAAACATGTACATAATATTAATATAGGCAAAAACTTCCTTCTTCTTTTAGCGTTCATAACATTTTTTAAATTTAATCATATAGAAGCATCTGTCTAGCATTGCCATCTTTATTAACATGTAGAATATCATATATATGTATGTATATTATCCCAAACTGATCTGATAATATGTTCTGATTTTCCAAATAGTAACATTTTGTACATAATTTATTCTAAAATGTAAATATGTTGTTGTTCGTTGTAAGACTCTCTCGCTAGTTTTAAGTCACTAGCTACAGGTCTAAGTTGTAAGTCGCTATCTATATAAGTCTTAGATGTAAGTCACTAATTATAAGTTTGAATTAGGTATTTTCTAGTTATAAATCTTAGCTGTAAGCCATTAGTAATTAATCTAATATGTAAATTATTATATATAAGTCTAAGTGATAAGGTATAGGTTAGATAAATTATGTTGTAAAGCGCCCTTGAGGTGATTTTCTCACGAAAACGGCGCTATAGAAATAATCCATTTATTATTATTATAAAAACACGTTATCCAACATTTATTGGAAAACAAACAACATGAAGTAAATTTGTTGGATTTTATTTTGGAATAACTTATAGAAGCTTATGAACCTCATTGTAATACTTTTTTTTAATAATTGAAAACGATATTAACAAATCTCAAATGAAATATGAAACAGAAAATAAAAAGGTAACGGTCGCATCTGGCACATGAACCCGTTTCTTTTTTTTTTGCATTTTCTGTATCTTTTCTGTTTCATATTTCATTTGAGATTTGTTAATATTATCATGAATTTATTGGTTTTAAAAGTTTTCAGTAAAAACTTTGAGGTATGGCGTCATGAATATTTCACAGCATTTTCGGTCTTGAATGTCTAGACCAACACAACTATTTTCAGTTCGCTACATCTTTTCTATCATGAGATATGGAGCTTTCAAAATTTAGGAATCTCCATATCTCATATGGAGATATGGAGCTTTCAAGATTTAAGAATCATCGATCCATCAGTTCAGAATTTTTGCAAAGAGCCGAGGGTGTTCCACCTTCTCTGCCTATCCCTGCGGAGTAATTACGTGAAAGTGAGATAGTTAGTTACACAAATTAATGTTTTGATCTTCAACACCCGTTTCTAAATGGCTGGTAATTTAACTTGGGGGACTCAGAAGTTACGTTACGCTATTCCAGATGCCAGTTAGTCTTCTACCTGCCAAAGGTCCAAGCCACCCCTATCGGCCTGTTATTAAAGGGCTCATCTCCCTGTAGCGAGGGTAGTAAAGGGGTGGTTATCGTAAGCCACCATCGTGGTACTTTATCGCATCCGCGTTACACTTCGACGGTGCCGAAGTTCCCCATCCTCGGAATTAATGGATGAAGTAATGAATTATTAACGATGGAGAAATAATATCGTATCTTCATATACCTATTTGTCTAGAACTGTAAGAACAGGGTTCTTCCAATTAAGGCAAATTAAAGCAGTGCGAAGAAACCTGCCAACAGAGACAAAATTGTTGGTTAATTCATACGTTTCACGTCTAGATTATTGCAATGTAATATATGCAAGCCTCCCCAACTATCAAATTAACAAAATTACAATCCGTTTTTAACGCTGCGGCAAGACTAATTACAGGCGTATCTAAATACTTCCACATTTCAGAACATCTAAAAAATCTGCACTGGCTCAGATGTCTTGAAAGAATCCAGTTCAAGCTTTGCTGGATGGTATTTAAATCAATTAAAGGGATGGCCCCGGCTTACGTATCGGAGCTCTGCATCCCAGAAAATTCCAATTCACGCCAGTCAACTCTTAGATCAGCGACGGCATCGGCCATCGGGAGGCTGAAGGATCTAAAGCGCACACCAGATACTAAGTTTGGTGAGCGAGCTTTCAGCGTGTCAGGCCCTAAAGCCTGGAATAAACTGCCATACGATCTAAGACTGATTAAAGACTCGACAGAATTCAGATCAAAACTCATCTCTACGGACAGTCATATCCATGAATGGTTCAGTTACCTAATAAACAAATAATTTTATTATTCGTAAACGTAAATAATTATCATCAAAAAATCTCAAATAAAATCATGTTTCAAATAAGCACCTACTCTTCTTTTGTCAATAACCTTTTAATGTATATAATATCAATGACAAATAGGATTTAAACAGTAACTTCAATGTCATAAAATGTGCAGTGTTTTCTAATATATGTGTCCTGCGCGTGCAGCCATCATTAGTCAAGTCATACCATCTCAGCCCAAAACATTGTAATTTAATTAAGTTTTAATCTGGAGTGCCGTACCAGGTAAGCATGTTTTCTGTATATGTACATAATAAGATAACCTTAACAAGTAGTATTTGTACAGCGCCCTTGAGGTGATTTTTCACAAAAACGGCGCTATATAAATCGTACAAGTATTATTATTATTATCTCTAGTGGTGATTTGATAGTTTTTAGCCGAATTGGCTAATAATGTAAATTGTAGAGAAATACATGTCATATTTTCAGACAATCATATCCATAAATTGAAGAAATCCACACGTAAACTGTTTAACGTAATATTATCGAACGGTTGTTCCGAAACCGGTAGGCGTGAAAAATAAATGTGTTAAAACGAGGTTTGATCGTCACAAGAAATCCTCATTTAATTTTGAAATTCGGACCGGACCATCAAGTTTTATTCGATCAATAAGCTGTAAAAGTATAAAGCCATCCTGATAGGGTCATATCAATATTTATTACAGGATCTCAATAAATGAATCCAATTTTTATAAAGGCAATGTTCACAAAGCTCGTGAACAACAGTTTCCTTTCACGTTATTACATCGTATGTACCCCTTCGTAAGTTATCGGGGCGGTATATTTTTTACTAGACAAAGCGTCCCCAACTTTATTAGACAGCTTTGTTGGGCCAGCAAAATTAACAACGGAATATAAAACAAAGCTTGTTTATGGTAAACTGTGTTATATGTGGGTTCATTCAAGGAATTTGCAGGTTTTGTTGTGAACACGAGTGTACTTGTGATCATTCGAAAATTAGAATTATTACATGAAACTAAAATAGGCATAAAAATAAGATAAATAAGATTTAGTATTTTTTTACATGATACTAGGTAATGTGTACCCGGCCTTGCTCGGGTTTTAATTTTTTTAAAAATAAAGTTATGAAGTTGTGAATTTTTGCTTGTATTTGACAGCGAATGTAATGCATTGTGACGGCTCTAAACAAAAAAGGAGCATTCATTTGAAAATTTTATTTCATTCCAAACATTTATATTTTCAAAATATATCTAAATAAAAAAAAGTTCTTAAGTGGGTGACTACTTGTGTTTTCCATTTTTAAAATATTCTACCCAAACAAACCTTCTTTTGAATATGTAATCTGTGACTAACCAGAGTGGTATATCTATGGGCTAACCTCAATACAACATGGCGGGTTCAATGTTTTTCATAATTTTAAAACGTTGTAGCAACAGTTTTACATATTTGAATTTATATATATATATACATAGATTAAAACTTCCTTGCAATTATACAAAAAATTACAGATTAATTTGAAAGTTTTAATTTTTCTAATTTTCATAAATACATTTATTATTTCGACTTGCATTTGTAATGCTCTCACAGTTCACACAGCACAGCTCTTTGGCCTTTAGTATCGTTTGACGGAAGAAGGGAAAGGAATTTGATTTAAGTTAAGGATTTCTAATTTAATCTAGAATCTAGTTATTCCGATCTTCAAACTGTTCAGATCGTCGGTCTACGCAAAGTAATGGAAGTTTTTTCGATTCGTTAATTTAATTTTACAACCTTTACCCGTTCAAGTATTATTTCTAAAGCCTTCACAAAATCCAATTTTATGAAAGTCCTTTATTGTAGTTATGGGCATAGTTGAAACTTTTAGATTTATTATGTCGCGAATAAAACGTTCGCAAGATTGAAAAGAGGTTCTCTTCTCTATTATTTATTGTCCTCGAACTTTTCTACAAAAGAAGTGCTCGAATTTCGACAGTCTTTGTTCTGCATTAGTTGTTGGTTGTAGTTTGTGGGCTATAATACATTGTATTCCCGAGAGTTAAGAAACTCATTGTGGGATCACATGAAGAACCTGGAGGGCGATTCCCGTTCTTTTTAAGGAAGATTCCTTATCTTTTTCCTTAGGCTTAAAGATTCCCGTTCTTTTTAAGGAAGATTCCTTAAGTTTTTCCTTAGAATTAAAGACTTCTTGATTAACTGCGGAATTCCGGCGATACATAGTAAAAAGATTCTAAATAGATTGTCAAGAGATTATTTGAAAACACAAATTGATGAAATATCTTCAAGTGACATAAGATTTTGAACTAAAACTTTTAAAAACAATTACATTATATTATAATTCATTTTTATTTTATTTTTAAATATCATAAATAAGCCTTTTAACGAAGAATCACGTTTTATAAAAAATTAGATAGTAATGATCTTTTTTTGTCTCTAGTTCTAAAAGGGACATTTTCCGTCGGTTAATCTATGCTGACCGAAGAGAGGGTCATTGCACTTATTTAACGAACTGTCCTCCAATTTGAGCTTAGCCTTTGATTCCTCGGACTCGATCTTTATTCCTTTCGGTCCGCATAGGTCCGCCGTTCCGGAATCAAAAATCGTCCATATTACAACTAATGAATAGGGATGCCTTTCGTTTCTGACTCCAATCCAAAACCTTGAGTGTGAGTTCTGAACAAGTGAATCCGGATTTGCGAACTCGGAGTGAATCCACCGCCTTCGGAATCGGATCTATTGGACTCGGTCGCCCGTAACGACTCTCCTCTATACCGCGCCTGCCGTGAATTGTCGAAAATATTAACATCTATATAATGTTTACTAACTAATTATGATTAAATTAAATATTAACTTAATTGGTACCTTATTTAATAATGAGTTTTTCTCTTATTAAAACTATGCAAATGTTTAAATTTTTAATGAATGTCATTCGCTTAATGACAGCTGACATCTGTCACACGAGAGAACCAGAACCGCAGTTAAGCAATAAGTTTTTAATCCTAAGGAAAGGGATAAGGAATCTTCCTTAAATAGAACGGGAATTGCACTCCTGCAGTACAGTTTTTAGAAACAAATATACTTAATATTTAAAATAGATAATTAACAACATTTACAACACATAATTTGCATTTGTAATAAAGACATAATATCACTGGTACATTATAATATAAGTGTACAGAGACACTTATTATAAAGAAACACATCACTGGTACATTATATAGTTATACTTATTACAGAGACACATCACAGCATTAATCCTTGAGGTATTCTTTCAAAGAATAGAGTTTAAGGATCTTACTTTGAGACCTTTCACTTTGGCTTGCATTTTTAAAATCGTGGGGTAATTCATTGTATTGTGTGTAAGCTATATATTCTAAAGATTTTAGCCCAAATTTTGTTGAGTGCATTTTTGGTACATGTAGTTTATTGTGGTTTCTTGTTATTGTAATTGAGTGTGGTGTTAGTATGTGCCGAGTGTTGAATTACATGCAAGATAGTGTTTGTAATTTCACAGGTGGGAATGGTGTTAAACGGAAGTATTAGAGAGTTTCTGTAGATGTCTTTGACGTGTGTGTCCCATGGCAAACTAAAGATATTTCGTAGGGCTCTATTTTGAACGACTTGGATCTCTGAAATCATTTTTTGGTAGCAAATCTCCCTAGTTAAATGTCTTCCAGTATTCAATAGTAATTGTATAGAAATTACGAATTATTATTATCATTATAAGGATATTCTTCGCGGTTTCTCTGCAGTAGACGAAAACAAGCGTGACGTCATTCGCCAACGATCAAACTAATTGAAAATGTCATCACAAGTGACTAAATTGATAGCGTAATTTAGGAGCTATTATTATGATTCCTTCTGATCTCGCTCTGAGCTCTCAGTTCTCACGAAGCAGCCCAACGCGAGCTTTGGAAATTGGAATGACTCCATTTAACAGTTTAACATGTATTATATTATTTGTCTGGAGAACCACATTTTTATTTGTAAAATATTTCAAACATTCTCCATGTTTCATTACATGAAAGAAAACGTCTCACATTTTTAAAACATCGATGATTTATTTATTTATTTGATTATACGCCCATCTGGGCTTTTACATGGATTGTAGAACATAATATAAAGAGCCATCGAAAATTTCTAGTACATAGAGATTCTAAACCTAAAGCATAAAGTTATGAACAATCTTTTTCAAACGTTTAACAGTGACATAAAATAGAAAACCAAAACAATATTATAACACAAATCATTAACGCTACATTACACACGCTACGATACTACATATTGTAGGATTCATCAAAGTGCTGGTATAGATGACGCTTTACTGTATAAACGAAGGCAGCAAATACATCAACAACACCTCCAAACCTGTTGACCAGATCATGCGTCCTTTTGGTTTTTTTTATTTTTATATGAGTCCCAACTGCTCCCAAACGTCTGGAGCCAGTGAGACTATTGCATTCCCAATTTGGGAATGTTGTGAGGCAGAAGATATTGGGGAGGGGAAGGAGAAGGGGAAGGGGAAGGTAGGGAAATAGGGAATTACCTGGCTATTCAGATCTGGTCACCAAACACGGCTAAAAGCCATTTCAAGCAACGTTTCAATTCTGAATGGTGGTCTTTCACCAGGGCGATACTGAGAGTATCTTCCACTCTGGAACGTGCACAAATGTACTATTATTTTAAATGAATTAATTATGAAACAACACAATTTAATTAAATAAAATTTACTTGCGCACGCGGGGATTTGAACCCGCGACCTTCGGATTCGTAGTCGAGAGCCTTACCCCTCGACCATGGGAGGCCGTTAATGAATTTCAAATTGTTTATTTGTTTAGAGATAGTAATAGTCGTCACAAGGCATTACTTTCGCTGTAAAATCAATTATGGCAGCAAAACGATAAGTAAGAATTCATAATTTCATAACTTTGTTAAAAAAAAAAAATTTTAAAAATATATATATCCCGAGCAAGGACGGGTACACATCAGCTAGTATTACATACAAATTTATTCTGTTTTGTGTTATAGCTCTATTCTATACATTTTCCCAGTGAATTGCTCTATTCCTCTTGAAAATCCCCCAATTACCCCTTCCGAAAACGGTCGATCATTATATTAAATTGAAGTGGCTCAAAACAAATGTATGCGTTTATGTTAAATTAAATTATTTGAATTTGAAGAAATTGCTAAAAAAAAATGTAATATGAAGCGTTTTAAGTGGTTTAGTGGTTTCTGTGTCAGTCTGTATTTAGTGTAAATGTTTTTTTCTATTTCAGATCTCCCTATGTAACGTATCCAGCGTTTTATTTCAGTTTTACTAATGCAATGTGTGGAAGGAGAGTGGGGTTTTGTTGTTACGTTTAGTACTAAAACGTAAATAGCTTTTTTGTCCAAATGTTGTATTTGTGGTTGCTTGCCGGATGTGTTTTTCACTCTGAGATCTAATGTTTCTAATGTGCGTCTTTGTTGTTATTTCTTGTGTTTTGTATTTATGAATGGAAGGTAGTATTGCTTTAGAGTATAATTGTTTTATTGACATGATGTTAAGATTGTTGAATATTTCGTCAGTGGTAGTTCTTACAGGGACTCTAAGTATAATTTTCATGATGGCTTTTTGTGTTCTAATGAGTGAATTAAGAATATTAGCATTAGCACTGCCCCATCCGATAATACCATATTGTAATAGTGATTGGTAATTGGCTATAATATAATTATTTAGGTAACATATTCCCTAGGGAAAACCTATTAAGCTTCGATAGGGAAATAATCAATAAAACATCTCACATTAATAATTCCTTGAACCAACAAAAACCGTCTGGTGAAAAAAATCAAGGTCGAATTTCCTAGAAATCCCAATACAATATTACAAATTCTACAGAGGCGTATTATTGTAATCAGCAAGTTATCGACAAAAAGCAAAAATGATACAACACAAAAGCCTTCGCTGTAGGTTCTAATTCTCCGAAATCCGGTAGAAAAGTACAATATGAGATGGAGTTTGGTAGGAGAAAACAATCATCTAAGTTACATGTATCGTGTTGCTTCTTTCTTCTCACTCTCGTTAATGAAAGATGACACGACAGTATCAGAGATGAGACCAACGGTAGCGAGAAGATGTTTCACATTACGTAATGACGATTATACTTTTGTACATGTTAAGAAGGTAACTATGTACTTATATGCCTTTGCTTTGATGCATCTTCCGGATAAATATTATTGATAATAGCTGTAACCTACTGATAATAGATAAGTACCCTAGTTAGTAGTGAATGGTATGAAGGAAAATTTTAAGGTTGTGATGTTTTCCCCCATCAGTATCCCCATCCCTCTACTCCTACTCCTACTACTACTCCCACTCTCACCCCCTCCCTACCCCCACCCACACCCCTACCTCCACCCGCCCCCTCCCTACCCCAACCACTACCCAAACCCCTACCCCTACCCTTCCCCTACCTGTACTCCTATCCCTACCTGTACTCCTATCCTTACCTGTACTCCTATCCCTACCTCTACTCCTATCCCTACCTCTACTCCTACCCCTACCCCTACTCCTACCCCCCCCCCCAAGCAAAGGAGGTAGCGGATATCTCATACTGATTGGCCCCTGTTTTACAGTTGTGTCAGTGACAGACATCTCTTACAGAATATACTAAAAATATACTATAATCTAGGAAAAGTCCAAAATACCAATAATAGGTATAGGTAATATTTCCAATAGTTGCAGTAGTACGAAACGAAGATTCGCTAATGCGATTTTTTTTAATGGAAAACATTTCAAGGAAAACTCAAAGATATTTGTGCCGAATTCTGATTCTATACTTATGTGAATTTGAATTGAGAATAATAATAATTTAAGTGGTGGATTCGAATTTGGCGCGATTCCAAACTCGAAAAATAAATAAACGGCTGATATTATGACGTTATCGCTGACGGGCGGCAAGATGGCGGTTCGATGGAGCGACTCATATTATTATGGTACTGCCGCTGGGAGGTCCGTTGGAACACTTCGTTCTGTTACATGCGCCGTCTATGAGGAAGAGGGAGAGATTACAACGGAGCTGTCAGCGGTATACCTCGATGACACATGCACAGAAGCAAGGCTATCGACGATATTAGAGCATTATTATTTGTAACACTATATTATTTTTGTAACGGAGAAGGAATTTACCCATTGTGGTTATGGTTGCTAAAACGAAATCAGATTTCAGAATCAGAGATAAAAAAGCAACAGATTTCTGAGAAACAAGTGTGGTTAAAACGTCAGGAAATATTAAAAATATATTATATTTAGCAAGCCATAAAAAATTACAATAACCTCCCCCATTGAAATGCGCTGTATTAATGACTAATAAAAACAAATAAATAAATAAAATTAAACTATTTAAAAAAACAAATTACATACGTAAAGATTTCATACAAAACATTTTATAAATAGAAACAAATTAAAAATTATGTACCCACCCAATTAAGAATCGTGGCTCCCTTATCAGACACAAGAGTTCCTCTTTTCTGATAAGGTATGCAAGACCAAGAATACCCTTTAATTAAATATTTTGTAAAATACTTGTTATGCAACTTATAATAAATAAATAAAAAAGTAAAAAAATATATATATATATTATATTCAAGTTTAATTTGTAGAACTACAAGGCAATCCACATCCTAAAATTCGAACGAAGCCACGCACTCCTTATGCAAGTGGCGAAAAGGTTGAAATTCCCGCTAAATACCGATTTCTTTATTACTAAGAAGTAAATGTTCAAAATATCTCCTATATGACGATGGCCTGAAGCTGTACAAAAAATCTATCAATAGAAGATTGCATCTATTTGCAAAATGACTTGTCTTCACTTCATGGGGGGGGGGGGGGTTGCACGGAAAACAAGAAAAAAAAACACGGGAAAAAAGTTTGGGAGCCTATGACCTAGACCATAGATTCCCAAAGTGGTCCGTACGGACCCATGGAGGTCCATATAGATTTGCAGGGGGTCCATGGCAGGGAGAAAAAAGGGGGGTCCAGGGACCGGAGTTCACTTCACAGACAACACACTTAAAGCGAATCGCGTTCAAGTGTAAGCTTTTACAAATTTTCATACCAGTAGCGATGTATCGAGTAGTGAATAAATACCACTTGTTCAGTATTGTACCAATGTTTTGGACAGACAGACAGACAGGCTGGGCTGGGGGGGGGGTCCATGGAAAATTAAAAGAACGGCAAAGTGGTTCACACGGAAAAAAGTTTGGGAACCTATAATCTAGACAATATTAGAGAATACAATAGACTAGAGTTCTCAACTAGATAGCCAATGCATACCTGTATATTGTACAGCGAAATATTTTGAGTAGGTACGATATCGTTTCTTCGTGATTCATTAAAGATAATGTGGTGAATAATATTCTTGTTTCTGTATTTAATTTAATAAAATGTCGATGGCTCCGTTCTCTTTTTACTGATAAACAGAAATTTACTACAGTAACTTTACTACCGACAATAAATAATATGGCGAATAGTCGTTAAATTCGATTGAAACCAACATGCAAAAACCTCGATTTATTTTACGAGTATCGCTGGAACTTCTTACTGCGAAAAGTCTCCAAGTGTTATTCGGTGGAAAGATGCGATAA
Organism: Halesus radiatus; assembly: GCA_022606495.2. Classification (NCBI taxonomy): domain Eukaryota; kingdom Metazoa; phylum Arthropoda; class Insecta; order Trichoptera; family Limnephilidae; genus Halesus; species Halesus radiatus. The sequence goes on from JAHDVE020010393.1 coordinate 138,209, forward strand.
ACTGAATGAAAAGAAATTGGATAAAAAATCCTATCCTATCCAATATAGAGCATAACTTCATGTAAGTAGAAATAGAATTTCAGGCCCATTTTTTTCTTTTGATTCTCCATAGCTTATTTAGTTGCGATTTTCTCCTACTTGTTATTCAACGCCCTTAGTATCCAGTGAAAAACCATGTCTATAATGTCATGTAATATTCTCTTGCTCTGTTGTTATTTGTACCTACTTTATATTTGAGGGAGCTTTGCTCCTAAATTATTATATTGTAATATCTAAAATGTTCATCTAAGCGAGTTTGGTACTCGTGAATATTTTAAATTGTGGTTTTATTTTGCATGCATGTAATATATATACGTTATTTTCTAATTATATTAGGTTAGGTTATTTTGTGCAGATTTTCTTGCTCTTTTAATATTTTTACTTTACATTTGATTATTTATACCCCTAGTTTATTCTAAATTGTTATATAGTATTCTAAATTGTGTATGTAAGTGAGTCTGCTAGTTTTGGAGAAATATAACTTAATTTGGGTGAGTGTAAGCTCTATAATTGTTGTTAAATATAAAATAAAACTATTATTAATGAAAGAAATTGGAGTATTCATAAGCAAACCAATTATCAATACGGATATTATGATAATGTTAATACTCAATACTATTATTATTTTTCGACTTATATGTACATAAGTTTATTACTTGTGGTTTACCATGAATAGAATATAAAATTGTGTACGGTAAAGGTCATCCTTGCTTTGACATTTGACATTCTAACCTCAAAACTGATCAAAACCGACCGGCCATAGATTTGGAGTGTTTTGGAGGACTTTGAAAAATTGAAACTTCGAAAATTATTTTAACTATGAAAAGTAACTTTAGAAAAAAAAAACGAAATATGCTGGCATTTAAGTTTGAACGTTATTACTGATAACAAAAAAAATAGGAATATATTTCCTTATTATGTGCTTTATTTCGGAATTATTTTAACATGGATTTGATTATTATTATTATCTTATTTCACTATCTTAGTTTCACATTGGATATTGAATCGACTTAAGGCCATCCACCGGCTTAAATTTTAACGAAATCACGCGCTATTTATGCAGGTGGCGACAAGGTTGAAAATCCCGCTGTACATCGGCCGCATGTTTCGATTTCGGCAAAAAAAACAAAATGCGTGTTTTATTCTATTCTGTAAAGCTCAGACATAATTATTAAAATGTTTTACGGTCATATTCTAAAAAACTTAATTTATCACAAAGAACAATACGAAAATATGGAAAAAAAAGAGATCATAAGTAGGAGATTTTGCGCTTTAAACATTTTTTTAATGTCTCATACTTTATTTTTTTCTAAGCTTATAAAAAGACATACCAAAAAAATGGACGGTTAAATGAAAGGCCAAGGTGTGATCTACTTGCAGTATTTAATTCAATTATCTATGAAATTTCCAGGCCAACAAATTCTCAAACCGAAAACACACGATTTTGCATTACTACCCATTGGATCGCCTTAAATAATACTCGTTTGTACAAAAATAATTCCCCCATAAAAATAACCAATTTACAACAAGGACAGCCTAAATTAAATTAGAAGACTCAACTATTTGTAATGAAAAATCGACCTGCGATGAACTTCTCGCAAGGTGCCTTTACAAAATGTCATTCACCTTGCGACTTGTGATAATCCCACCTGTTAAGAAGACCCAAAATACTAATGCTCCATCCTTCCTGCACGACCATAATATCTGGTTCGACAAACGACAACGACCATCGCCGATAAGGAATATTGCCTACTATGCGGAATTCTCGACCTAGTTGCGGGAACGGCGTTCACTTTTCTGGCACGCCGCGAACTGCAGGGGGAATATCACGAAACTGGGGCATCGTATAATGTCCACTGCTTCAGTCAGCACCCGCCGCCCGGTCCCGGTACCCGACCGTGGTTGGCTCCACTTATCCGCTAGCTGCTAGGTACCAGGTACTTCAAAAACATGCATTACAGAACCAAGATATGCTAAAGACAAACCGCAGAGCGGAAAGCTTGGAAGCGAAGATTTGCAAAAGCTGTTGTATGAATTTAAACTAATTGAATAATAACAAACTTAACATTACCAACAATCACACATATTAGAAACATTAGATCTCAAAAACACATACAACAAGGAACCACAAACACAACATTTGGTAAAAAAAAACTTCTTTCGGTACTAAACTCTACAACAAAATCCTACTATCCTTTAAAAATCACAATAACCACAATAAATTTAAAAATCAAATAAAACATTGGATAAGTTACATAGAATCGTAGAGCAAGAACGTGTCTCTCGGAAGTGGTAATTGGTGATACATGAAATATATACATATATAGATATTTTTTTTTGATTTTATACTATTCTTCCGTTAGAAGAATTTGATTGTGGATGGAAGAAGAGTGTACGAGGTGTGTTCAAAAGAAAAGGAGAATTTTGAATTTTTTGGAGAAGTATTTATTTATTCATCAATATCCATTTGCTCCCCTTCTGCACTTGTGCCAGCGCTTCTTCCAATCCTCGAAACACTTCTGGAATGCGCTTTTCGGTATGGCCATCAGCTCGTTCTTCGATTCTTACTTTATCTCATCAATTGTGGCAAAACGCTTTCGTTTCATTGGTCTTTTCAGTTTCTGGAATAGGAAAAGTCACAGGGAACCAAATCTGGTGAATACGGTGGTTGAGGCATGATTACGGTGTTGTTTTTGGCCAAAGAATCACGAACATGCATTGATGCGTGAGCTGGTGCATTATCGTGATGCAAAATCCATGATTTGTTTTCCACAATTCCGATCGTTTGAGCCGTATTGCTTCACGCAAACGTTGCATAACTTCCTTGTAGTATTCCTTATTAACCGTACGACCTGTTGGCAAGAACTCATGATGCACCACGCCATTGTAATCGAAGAAAACAGTGAGCAAAACCTTCACATTTGATCGAACTTGGCTCTTCTGGCCTTGATTGATTGGGCCTTGGGTTCGACGTCATAACCATATACCCACTCTTCATCACCACTTATAACCCTTTTGAGCAAATCTGGATGGTCGTTGACGTCATTCAACAACTCCTGAGCGATACTAACGTGACGTTGCTTTTGCTCAAAATTTAGCAATTTCGGAACAAACTTCGGTGCCACACGTTTCATTCCCAAAACATCCGTGAAAATTGCATGGCATGAGCCGATTGATATGCCAACATCTTCTGCAACTTCCCTAATAGTGATTCGACGATTTTCCAAAACCATTATCTTCACTGTTTTCTTCGTTTGTTGGCGTGGTTGCAACTCCAGGACGCTCATCGTCATTAACATCTTCTCGGCCTTCTGTAAAGCGCTTGTACCACTTATAAACACTTTTTTGAGACAAAGTAGACTCGCCGAATGCCACAGTCAACATTTTAAGTGCGTTTGAGCACTTTATTCCATTTTTAACGCATATTCTTTGATCCATTTTTTTCAAAAGTAAAAAATCGAAGAACACACAAAAACGTTTCACACACACACACACATTTCCAGTTGTCAAAAACAAACCACTAATCCAAAATGGCTGATAATGCTAATATATGATAAACATATGTGTACCAACATAACAAAAAAAACGATAATCGAATGTACACAGCCCGCGAAAATTCAAAATTCACCGTTTCTTTTGAACACACCTCGTACATTATTAATATATGGGTCTAGCAAAGGGAATCGTCCGTAGAGACGCAAAAACAAAAATCTTAAAAAATTCTTGTGAAATTCTTTCAATGCACAAAATGTAAGTTAGTTCATGTGGGGCCCAAATAAAAGAATTCGAATACAATACACTGGAATGTTCTAAGCCTGAAAGAAATCGGGGGAGATAAGGGAAAAGGGTAGGTTAGAAAGTATCTATCTGGCCATTGTCGTATCTTTCCAACCTGGAACATTTTTAATTTTTACAATATCTTCACTTTTATAATGTGATGAAGCCGCAATCTCTGGTTCCAGAGTCCACCACTCATAGGACCTTTAATTAGCAATCTTGTAGGAATTCATTAGCATAAATTCCCTAAACTAAATGTAAGTATTGATCAAACAAGCCACAAATAATCCCAAAGCCCCTCTATTTACATTTACAAAGGGAAATGGGTTTGCTACAAAACATAGGTTCGGTCGTTCGGAGAAAAGCAAAGGACTGTGGATATGACTCTGCATAATATTATTTTAATTCTAAAATTGTTTTCAAAATTCGAATTCTGGACAAAAAAAAATTACAGCACGCATAATAATATTGTGTTTGGGTAAGCACTCGGGAAAAACATATCAGGAACATGTTCGGAATAAATAAATTTTAGTTTAAAAAGCAATACGGTGTATTTTTTATAGTTCAAGTTCGGGGGGCATACATAGTCTGTATCTTTTGAGTTAGCTAACGCAGGTTAAATCGATAATAAAAAAAAACACACACACACACACTTTCACAAACGTAGCGTCGTTTTTGGCGTTTGCGTTACGAATTTATCAATTAACGTAAACGCAAACTTAACTCATTAGCGCGACACGGACTACCTAACTATCAAAATGTGTTGTTTGGTCGATTTAACTTGCGTTAGCTGACGCAGAGGATACAGACTTGGCCCCCAGCTCACTTGAACGCTTTAGCTGCTTGAGATAGTAATTTCAAACCGTCTGTGAGGTGATTTTTTCTCAAATACGTCAAATATGATAAATTGGATTGTTTATACTCGTAGATATTCTTTCCACTCCTAAAAATTCGAACGAAATCAGGCACTCCTTATGCAGTGACGACATGGTTGAAATTGCCGCTTAACACTGGCCGCTTGTATCGACTTACACAAAACGCATGTTTTATTTTATTTTATAAAGCACAAGCATAAATATTAATATGTTTTTCGGTCATATTCTACAAAACTTAGTTTGCCACAATGAACAATATGACAATATCCTAAAAGGGGTTCGTAAGTAGGAGATTTATAACTTAAATTTGTTTTTTTTTAGGTCTGATATTTTATTTTTTCTAGGCTTATAAAAAGACTGACCAAAAAGTGCTCGGTTAAACCAAAGGCCAAGGTGAGTTCTACTTGCAGTATTTAATTAAATCATCTATGATATATCTAGGCTATCAAATTTTCAAAACAAAAACACATGCTTTTGTAATACTTCGTATTGCATAGCCTTAATGTGATTACTTAGATAAAAATATGATAAACGAATTACTATTAGTCAGAGACAAAATAAGTCATTATTCTTATCGCATATCGAATTGATTGATACGTGAACTACCTACTTAATCAGATAAAAAAAGGATATAATAAAATAATGCGAAGGTTAGAAGAACAAGTTCGCTGTCAAGAACGAGGTGAATCAAAGGAAAAAGGTGCAAATTTCATGACGCCAGGGCCTACCGTTCGAGTTTTTATTGCTTCTTCACAGAGACAATAATACACAGATATGCCCTAACACGCAAGGGGAAGAAATCAAAATAAGGGGGGTAAGTTAGGAGTGCCGCCAATTTAAGTAAAACAGAAAATAAGCAAAAAGGTTCGGCTTTTTTACAAACAGAGTATTTTGTTAAAGTATTTAGTTTGACTCTTTTATAATTGTTTTATAATTTCGACCCCTTGGAATAACAAGGTTCCACCTGACACAGAAATGTTACGCAATAATGAGCCTTAAAGTTGCTTTCCCTAGAGCATATTATCGCATGACATTGCTGTGTTATTCCAAGGGGTCGATTTCCTTACCGCAGTCAAAATCACGCGTAACAAACATGGAACAAAGCTGGCGCCAAAATGGATGTCAGGTGACCTTTTCTTCCAGCCGTCGAAATGGTACGTTGAGCCAAGTCTATTGATTCTTATGTCAGTGCTTTTTACACACCGGTCGGGTAGTAACTACACTAACAATTAGTACGTACATTTTGAAACTTCTAGTAATTAAAGCATATTTTCCCAGGTTTATGTGGTTAATGATCCAGCGGAAGAAATGTGGAAGATATGATAGGGCAGGGGTCCGCAACCAGCGAGGATTTCCTCCCCAGGGAGGGAATGGAGAGGGTCCAGGGGGGGGGGGGTGGAAATGTTGGGAAATGCAAAAATAACAACAAATATGGTCTGATTTCTTTTACAAGAATGATTCTATGTACGTGTCTGTCTTCTACTCAACTTCTTATCAGTTCCTACACCAGAAAGTCAAGTCTGTGAAAGATGGGTTAATCCAGTTCTCTGAAATACTGAAAAACAACATACTGTACTGGCGTAGTGTGGTGCAGCAGCAAATAATAATAATAATTGGATGATTTGTATAGTGCCGTTTTTGTGAAAAATCACCTCAAGGGCGCTGTACAAATATCACTTCCCAGGGTTTATCTAATTATGTACAAACAGATACAGAAAAACATACTTACCTGGCATAGAGATGATATTTTTACAGTTGATATTTTATCCTCCTTTTCTATTGATGTTACATTTATTATAAGATTGGTGGCACAAGATGAGTTGGCATTTATTTGAAATATTTATAATTTTTAGGATGGGAGAATATTTATAAAATGGCCTTAAAAAGCGTAAGAAGCAGTGCAGAAAATGTGTGCTGAATTAGCAGAGAGTGCAGATTCTGCATCTGGCAAAAGTGGAAAAATCATCTTTCATTGTTTGCCAACCAATATTTTGGCACCACAAAGAACCGAAAGGTTCAATTTTTCAAGAAGAAGGTGAACATGCACCCAAGTTGGACAGTCTTATAAGCGGCATTGCTGAAGAAGTGCTATTCGAACGGGCAATAAAATACTTCAACGGAATAATGTTTACAGCAGTATAAAATAAATTTGGCAGTTCACCAATAATACCATAAATAGGTCACCGTGCCGGCACAGAAACCGGGTAGGTAATGGAAACTGGCTGGAGTCCTGCATTTCCTGCATAATAATATTACCTATAATCCCCTCACTATTTATTGTGGCCGCATAAGCCTATTTTATTTATTTATTTACTCATTTTATTCAAGAAAACTTTAAATAAATAATAATACGGTCTCATCTGCTTACAAAACTGGCAATTTTATTATTGTGCTAGCAACACCGCTATTCTGGTAGTCATTTTTTTCAGTGTTGCCATCGTGACGGGTTTCCAGTCATTTCTGGCGGAGAATGCCTCCGAAACGGAGAATTTGTGTAAACGGAATTTCAAAAATAACGGAGTTTCTGGATGAATCGAATAAAATTATTTCTTGAAGAAAAGAGACAATTAAATTCGGCAGATTGGTGACAAAAATCATAACACCCCCCGCCGTCGATAGCTGTTGCGCCTCTTGTTAGTGGTTTAAGAGGTCAGCGGAATATCTGACGGAATTTACTGTACATGCTAGCGGAAATGTGGATTTCAAGATGGCAACACCGATTTTTTACGTCAGTTCATATTCTGTCACCGTGGAGTGTGCACGTGTTATTTATATGCTCGATTATATTAGGTTTTGTAAAGGGAGTAGATAAATTAAATATAGAATTTAACTTGTGATTTAACGCATTTATACATATTCAATATTATATGGGTTTTACGAACGTTTTGATTGATTTTAATTTTAATTAATTTTACTATTGTAGAGCTAATAATGTGCGGATGTTTATTATGAAAATAAAAATAAATTTACTTAGTTAATTATTATATTATTAATTTCCTTATTTTTAAATGTTAATGCTTCTAAGTTATATAATCGCTTTCCTTCATTGTTAATAAGAATATTTTTGTCAGAATCTTTATTAAATTTACGGTTCTTTAAAATTATGTGATTAGCGAATTCAGAAAAAAAATGTTATTTTTAAGCATATCACATGTTCCTTGGGCTTAATCACTATTAGAATATGGTATTATCGGATGGGGCAGTGCTAATGATAATATTCTTAATTTACTCATTAAAACACAAAAAGCCATCATGAAAATTATACTCAAACTAGAACTGACGAAATCTTCAACAAACTTAACATTATGTCAATAAAAATTACTATTTTACATTTATAAATACAAAAATACAAGAAATAACGACAATCACACATATTGGAAACACTAGACCTCAGAGTCGAAGACACAAACAACAAGGAACCACTAACACAATATTTGGACAAAAAAAACTTCTTATACTATGTTACTAAACTCTACAACAAAATCCCAATCTCTTTTAAAAATCATAACAATTATAATAAATTAAAAAAATCAAATAAAACGCACATCAATTTAATATAATGTAATTTCTTATTTTGTAAATGAAATCCTCAGCATGGGAAATATCAGTGAGGATATCATTATTTGTTATAAAAAAAGAAGATAATAAAATATTATTATAATCATTATATAATGTAAAATTTACCAGTTTTACCAATTTAAAAGATGGACAGTTATTACAATTAAGTTTATAAATATCAGAGTGAGTGATTTTAATGAGTAAAAATATAATTCTTGGGTTATTTATTTGTTATTTTTAACCATGGGGAAAGGTAAAAACCAAGAAACTCAAAGAAAAATATCCGGTGTGAGTACATTATTGAGGGAAAAATCATATGATTTCAATTTTATTTAAAAAACTAGAGTCGAAACTAAAATTTAGAGGAAAAGCGAATATGGCCATAATAAATTGTCAGGGGACTGTATATCTGCGGTCGACTTACACCGGAAGTTGCGTGTTTTTCTGCCCCAATTTCACTTCCGGTCGGGAAAGCGGGAAAACGGGCCAATCAATTCGATCTGATCTGGAGTAAAGATTTGATCACGAACTGGCCGAACCTTGGGCTAAGGAAGGCGGTGAAAACAACCCGCGTTATGATTGCTGGACTAGTTTGATGTTCGTCCATATAAAAAATCTTCAAAATGTTTGTAGAAAAAATTTAATCATTTATTCTTCTAATTTCTAATTTACCAAGTTCTTCTTAAAATTCAAGGTGTCTTCAAATTGGTCTACCGATGTTCGTAGAAAAACAAAAACCTATATAAATTCTAATTCATTTAAAGATTTACTAAGAAATTGGGTAATAACGAACTCTCCTTGTTATTTAATTCCATTAGTATTCAGTGAAAAACCATGTATATAATGTCATATAATTTTCTCTTGTTATTTGTACCTACTATATATTTGATTATTTACACCCTTAGTTTCTAAATTGTTATTTTATAATACCTGCTCATGAATATTGTATGTCATAGTATTAATTTGCATATTTTATATATATATTATAATAACAGATATTATATCTGTTATTTTACAATTATATTAGGTTAGGTTAGTTAGTGTAAAGCGCACTTGAGGTGAACCTTCACAAAACTGCGCTATAGAAATTAACTCTTATTATTATTATTATATCAAGTCCAAATTTTTTTTGTTATCAATAATGGCGTTCAAACTTAAATAGCAGTATATTTCTTTTTTTTTCTAAAGTTTTCATAGATAAAATAATTTTCAAAGTTTAACATTTTTCAAAGGCCGCCAAAACGATCCAAATCTATGGTCGGTCGGTTTTGATCAGTTTTGTAGTTAGAATGTCAAATGTCAAAACAAGGATGAGCTTTACCGTACATAATTGTATATTCTATTTATGGTAAACCAAAAATAAACATAATTAATAAAATTATGTACCTTTCTAGAAAATTTAACTTAAATAATAATAATAGTATTGACCATTAGCATCGTGATAATATCCGTATAGATAATTGGCTTGATCATCAATATTCTAATTTTTCTCATGAATAATAGTAGTTTATATTGAATAACAATTATAGGGCTTAAAGTCACCCAAATTAAGTTAAAATTTTGCCAAAAAAAAAAAAAAATGCATATTTAAAACACAAAACAAAATCGAAAAATACGTTTTTTCATATTATTCCAAAAACAGGATGCTCACGTGACGTCAGATGTTCCAAATGCAATGGTACCAACATAACACGGTGTTTCGATGAGCAGATTTTTTTAATCACTTTTAAATAACGATTTATAAATTCTACGTATAATTATATATTATGAAAATTATTCAGAATCGGCGTTTGCTGATCTATATGAATATATATTTTAAAATTATTACATTTTTCACTGGAGTTCCTTATTGTTTCCTTATAAACGTCAATTTGACAGGAACCCAACTATTTATTGTAATAAGACAACGATTTTCCTCTCTATTTTTCGAGGCCTATGCCCAAATCTTATAAAAAACTAGACACTTTGCTTGGGATTTTTTTTGTCATGAAGTTGTGAATTCTTGCTTGTCGTTTGGGTGCCATAATTGATTTGTCAGCGAAAGTAACTATCTCTAAACAAAATAATAAAGAAACACTAATTTTTAAAAATTATTTTATTCCAAACATTTATTTTTTCACAACATATCTAAACAATAAAGTTCTTAAGTAGGTATCTACTTGTGTTTTCCATTTTGAAAATATTCTACAAAAAAAAAATCGTCTTCTGAATACGTAATCTGTGGCTAACCAGAGTGGTATATCTATGGATTAACCTCAATACAGCATCACGAGTTCAATGATTTTCATACTAATTTTAAAGCGTTATAGCAAGAGTTTTACATATTGGATTTCATTCAAACTAATCTCTAAACCTTCCCGGCACTAATGAGAACAAACTGTGCTTTTTTTCAGCGAAATCGGAGGATTATTTTCGAGAAAATGCAGGAGAGACAGAAAGACAGACATTCATTTCTTTATATACTCGTATATAGATAGAAGATAGATAAAACGATCGTTATGATTTCAAAGATAATACTAGTTATTATAACTATGTATGTGTATTAACAATAAACATATTTTAAGAAATCATAGTTATACCTACTTGAACGAATAGTAGGTTTAGAAAACGTCGGATAGACAGTAATTTTATTTCTAGTGAAAAAAACAAGACGGGCTTTATATGGCGCAAGGTTTAAAAATGTTCTGCTTCATTCTTCGAAATGCCAGACTTCAGGAATATTTCAACACTAAAATTATTGTACTCATCCCTAGTTCGCAGTCAAGTCGAATATAATTCTTCTATATGGTCCCCTAACTATAAAATTCACTCCGATTCCATTGAAAAAGTTCAAACTATAAAGTCGGATTACCTATTGAAAGTATAAATTACAATTGCTTAAGAATTTAAATTATTAAAACTCTCAGATAGAAGACTTGTTCCTGACCTAACTTTTATTTTCAATATTGTTGATGGTTTTACTTACAGCTCTGATATAAAGTCAGCTTATTTAAATTTAATATTCCAATTAGAAACACTCGATCTATTTATTCACTTGTAACAATCATTTCAGGAATGAGTCATTCAAAAATTCTCTTGTACCTAGGCTTCACGTAGAAGGTAATACATTTTCATACATGGTAGATACGTTCAACTGCTCGAAACATAAATACAAACAGACGATTATTGCATACATCCTCAACAATTATTAATATATGTGTCTAGAGTATAAGTATCAGTGAATGTGAAGTATGTTTTGAATTTTCGCTTTTGTAGCTAATTAATTGGAAAGGTACTTACACTATGTTATTCCTGTATTTGTTCGTGATACAAATGAAATATTTAGTTGTTGTATTTCATGTTAGACTACATATTTTATCCATGTACCTACCGTGATGTGTGTTGCACCTGTGTTACTATTGTAATTAAATAGATATGTAAAAGCCCACATAGGGCGTATATAATATAATAAATAAGTAATTTGCCATGTATCAGGGGGTTGCGATGTCAGTTCCCACACAAGCACAAAACATATATTAACATTATGAATGGGTTTAATTTCAATTAAAACACGTGAGCAACCAGGTGAGGAAATTGTGATTGTCGTTGTTTGTTTTTGTTTGATTGGCCTTAGAGAAATAACTGTTCGATTGTCGTAATAAACTTTGATAAATAAATACGTCTTTCAATAATTCCGAAGCGGAAGCAGAACGGAAAAACGCTTAAAGCTTTGGAGCGGAACGGGCCATTAAAAGTGAGCGCGTAAACAAATAACCTATCGCTGAGTGAAGTTTGGCCAAATAAAACTTACTTTATTGGAGAATGTTTCGTCGATTAGCGGCTAGCGGCCCATTTAGACATAAAACGGTACGATAAGCGATTGTAATGGGCATACGAGTATGTACTTAGCGACGGCACTATGTTGTCTATTGAAAAAATATGATGGTCTCCTTGATTGTATATCTCCTGCGGTTATCTTTAAAATTATTAAAGTGCTACTATTATATTAAGTCTATCCTAACTGTACAAAACTGTACTAGTGTTTGATTTTTTTAATTTCTTAATATTTTTATAATATTATTTAAATCGATATTATGTAATTGGAGTCTAGTATCTCTATAACAAAACTGTTAAGCTGTTTTCATATATTTTTTAATAACTTGTGTACATTGATCACAATATGCACGAACCTATATTGTTTTATTATTACGCTACATTTGTATGACGATTGTTATTTATTGTTGTATTATATAATATTGTTGAACTAAACTCCTGCTGGTAAGCTACTTGCAGTGGCTAAGCGGGTAAAAATTCCCATTGTATGTAATTAATATTACACAATAAATTAAAAAATTAAAAATTCTGAACATTTGCTTCTTTTTCTTAGTTACCTTCCTTCTTCTACTTTTACGAGCTTGGGTGCCGTAATTGTTCGATTCTTATTTAGATACTATTTATCTCACTGATCATTATATAATTATATATATATATACGATCTCCATAGACACAAGGAAACAAAGAATCGAAACCCATTGCCACTTTGAAACGCGGGTCTATAAGCGAATCCTTAAAATACCCCGTACAGTTTTTTCGATCCAAAAATCGTGATGGTCAGATCACACACACAGACACAAAGTTCAATTGACGCTTCAAACTTTTTACCATAACATTATACTGTAAAATGTAAACTGTGTAAGCTTTGTAAACATTACCTGCTCTCAACACAGGTTCTCCTAGTGAGACAGGCACAATACCATAACCCTTTTATTACATTAAGATTATATAGTTAATTTTTTTTTTAAAGATGCAAGATTCCCCAATTGAAAAACCAAGGGAATGATGGATTAGACGTAGAAGAGAATGCGCCGCAACTTGGGACTTAATTAATCGAAACCCGCATAATTTAGAGAGACACTTCCCGATCTTGTGGAATTATCCACTCGTACATTAATAAAACAGATCAATTCCCGTTTAATATGTAGTTCGCTCATCCGTCTTCTCAGAAAAATATTGATGATATTAATAAACTACGGTATGAAGTGCGGACGTAGTAAATATCTCGCAGTAAAAATTCATTTGAGATCTTGAACATAAAATAATTTTACCGTGATTGCAAAATCAACGTACCAAGGTATAATCGTGACAATATACCTTTGATCTCGCGGTGGGAACGCATTCCACTTACCTCAACGGAGCATTCGAGTATTTCAATTTTCTTACCTGAAAATAAAGGAAAAATACATTGTTAGCGTAATTTTACATTGCCACATAGAAATATGAAAAAACAAATCTAATAAAAAACATTGCCAGAGAAATAAAAATTACTAGCTGCACAAAAACCGCTAAATAAGATGAATGTTTAACGGCAGTACCTATAAATATAAACACTTTGCAGGTTGCTAACTCGAATCGTAATCTAATCTGTAAATTCTATACGGGTAATTAGGAAAATCTATAAGGTTTCAAAAGAAAATAATTCCTTAAAATGCAAATCTTTTAAATTCCGTATGAAAACGTACTGGAATAAATCTATATATATATAAATGAATGTTTGTCTGTCTGTCCTCAATTTTCTCGAAAATTACTCGGCCGGTATCGCTGAAAATAGCACAGTTTGTTTTATTAGTGTCGGGAAGGTTTAAAGAGTAGTTTGAATTAGCGGTGGGCGAAGCGGCTCGGTTTAGTGAGCCGGATCACTAAATCATCTCTCTGTAAAGACAATCCACATGAAAACTGGACGAAAAAATTATCGTGTAAGAGCGTCTTAAGGACGTCATTAGGAGGGCCAAGGAAGCGAGGGAGAGGGCATGGTGCGGGGAGACGCGAACCGTCGTTCAATCGAGCTGGATCAGCGACCTGTAGTGAGTGATCCGGATCATCGAGCCGCTTCGCCCACCACTAGTTTGAATGAAATCCAATATGTAAAACTGTTGCTAAAACGTTTTAAATTAGTATGAAAAACATTGAACCCGCCATGTTGTATTGAGGTTATCCCACGGATATACCACCCTGGTTAGCCAAAGATTACATATTCAAAAGGTTTTTTTGGGTAGAATATTTTCAAAATGGAAAACACAAGTAGGTACTTACTTAAGAACTTTATTATTTAGGTATTTTTTGAAAAAATAAATGTTTGGAATGAAATAAAATTTTCATATGAATGTTTCTTTGTTTAGAGATATTAATAGTCGTTACAAGGCATTACTTTAGCTGTCAAATCAATTATGGCACCGAAACATCAAGCAAGAAAAAAAGTCGGGTACACGTAAGTATTAGATGAAACATTTAAAACTGCGTTCACTGGTTTTTCAAATTGCACCTAATTTTGCGATGGATTTTATAGAATTTAGACGAACCTTTGACTAAATTTGTTAGACAAAACTACCCGTATAGAGTAATTGAGTTCGGGATGAAACTTTGCAATCATCATAAGAATAGCAGCCAATAATATGGGATTTATAAAAAATGGAGGATAATATTAACAAATCTTAAACATGAAGTATGATATCGGTGAAAATGGCGTAAATTGGTCTCATTAGCTAAGTTGGTTAAGCGGTTATCCCGGATAGGTAGAGGTCCTGGGTTCGAGTCCCAGATGCGACTGAAATCTTTTTAATTTCTGTTGTTTTTTTCGGATTCGTGGTTCATTTGGGATGTGTTAATATTATCTTAATGATTAAATATTACAATGAGGTTTACAAACTTCAAAAAGTTATAAAAAATAAATTGAATACCCGTATAGAATTTATAGATAAATCATTTGTGTTATTGATTGAATTCACAACCTGCAAAGTGATGTTTAGGGCCATTGTTTAGTGTTGGCCCTTGGTGTTGCCATAGATACAAAACGGATTAAACATAAGACAAATACAGATTTTTTTTCTTCTGTTCTATACTCCTTATTTATTTGTCTGTACTGAGATTAAAAATTCATTTTGATTAATAGAACTACCGCAAGAACTAACTATCTATAAACACTACGAATAGTTCAATTTGCATTTTAATCACAACTCCTTCAATAATTAATAAAAAAAATATTATTTCACCAAATTCCCAATTTTCAGTTATGCAGCAAGTTAATTTTATGATTTACATATTTTCACATCACTCTATATATTGGTACCTAAATACCGTTACTTTGGTTTAATGTTCAGAAAAGTTTAATCTGCATGCTACTCTGCGTTTAATTCTTTATAACAGGTACTCTGTTTAATGTTGAGAGGGATGTCGGAGAGTTATTATTTATTAATTCAAAATAATGATAATATTATTGTGCAATAAGATAAACATGGTGTTTTTAAAGAAAAAAAAATTTTGACAGTTTTTTTTTAATTTGCATGGGCTTAGCATTTATCAAAATATAATCAGAAATATTACACATTTCTGACAGTTCTACGCATGTCTTACAAAAACATTTAAAAAGTTGAATATCCTTAAAAAATGATGCGAAGGTTTTTCTGTAACCTTTCGATAAGATAAATTTAAAAAAAAAGAACATTGTGTGGTTTAATTTTTTCATGAACACCACGTAACTTTAATGTTTTTTTTTTTTTGTAATGTGGATTACAAATCTTTGGTTATGCTGATTTACAAAAACGCAACGATAAAGGATTAAAAAATACTTTTCTCCATAGTAAAAATTATATACGTATTTTAAATACTTTGCAAAACATATCAATGGCACGGTCAAAAAAGATATATTTCTGATTAGATTTTGATAAATTATTTATTAAATATTTTTCTATTTAAAAAAATTATGTTTATCGTATGGCGTAATAATACAATCATTATTTTGAATTAATAAATAATAACTCTCCGACGTCCCTCTCGCCCTAAAATATGCAATATCGACGTCACAAAACACACTAGTAACACAGACTTCATCTGAACGCTCGTGAATGGTTACCTTAATTAGTAACATTCGAAAGTTCGTTCTTTCAGATAAGAAAGAGATATGAACTTATAGGTTAATAAATAATCGTATTAAGTAAAATAAATAGCTTGGAATAAAGATTTTAAAAGTAGAAGAGAAAATAGAATCAATAATGATAAATTTAAAAATATATATTCATGTTTGGGTAGCATAACCGAATTTTCAATTAGTATTTTATTATTCATAATTTAGGTAGGTCTTCAATTGAATCTTACGGCCGCTCTTCCCAACCCTACTGAGCAGCTGTTGAGCCGAAATTTTACCTCAACACTGTTCAAATACACAAATATGCTCTTCCCAACGAAATTCTTGATCAAATTTAGGATATCGATGTTTGTGGATTAAGTTCTGCTCAACGGAGGACTAGTTATAAAAAGTGTCAACTGGGTGAGCAAACGGTACCGAAATGTCAAATGTTCGCGATTTTACACGATGCAAATATTGAATGAAAAAGATTTATTTCCGTTTTCGAGTGTCAAAAACACGTTTTTTGTATGTATAAATAAAATTGAAGAGAATCTAACTTATTATTTATAAGCTACGTTTTGTCTTTTTTTTCAGGGAGGAGAAACGTCAAATGTACGAAATGTTCAACATATTTTTAACGCATACGTTTGTGAAGTATAAAATGTTGGTCTATGTATTAGTTTTTAAAACAAATTATGTGTATTCACAATAAATACAATATTAACTCATCTCTATTAGTTTTTTGAAAGTTTATTACTTCGATGACATTTGATTGTCTATAAAGTGGGCGGGCACTATTTTAATGTCTATGAAAGTGGGCAGGGCACCTTCATAGACAATTTAGAATGTTCAACGATAAAAAAACGTTTGGAAACAGGGGAGAGTTGCTCAACAAAACACTTGGCTGATCGGGGCCTCAGATTGATCATTCGAAAAGTTGGAGAGAACGGACGTTAGAATTGTTAATACTTTGAACAAAAGCTGTCCAAAATTGTAAAATAAATTTTTTTTTTCGAGAAAACTGAAATTTATTACATACATTTATTATTTATGTAAAGAATATCCAAAGCATGCCTAGTTCAAAAAATAATCTGTTTTTTTGTTTCTCCTGCAAAGTTGCCAAGGTTGAATTATTACTAATTAGGGTGGCGTTTTCCTATATTAACTGAGGCATTAACGAAAGAAGCAAGATATTCCGAATGCCGTGTAGGTGGGTGTGTTGAATTGAGCTTCGGAACCAGTAAAATTATTGTTATTAATAACCTGTTCAGAAGGATCAAAAGCGGAGTCCTTCCCACATGCAAATTAAGATGCGAAATACAGAGGCGTTCTTTTAGAAATACCCATAATGAATTAGCTACATTATGAGTGAATCAACAAAAAAACATTCTTTAATAATATAGTCGAGCGTAGGTTGACATAGAAAGTTGGCCATAAAGAACACGAAAGAAAAATATTAAGGTGAATAATTTGTCTGTGGGTGTGTTTACATAGGAGTGGGATAAAGGTCAGTGGCTGAGTTGGCATCGCGCTTGGGTCTCACCCAGGCGTCGTAAGTTCAATTCCTCGGCCGACTAAGTCCTCCATTACGACACAAGCAACATCTTCCGCTTACTGTAATGGTAGTAGGAGATTTTCAAATATTGTCAGGTTATTCGTAGCCAGAGAATATTTGTCTTTTAAAAAAAAAAAAAACAAACAAAAGAAAACACAGGACAAGAGTAGACGGAAATGTGGTTTAAGTTATCTAGTTTGAGAGCGGTCGTGTAATTGATTTTCGTTTAATATGTCAATGTGTCAGTGGGCAATATGAGTTAAAAATAGCAGGGTACTGGTGAAGTATATTTTACGAATAACCTAT
This sequence comes from Halesus radiatus, assembly GCA_022606495.2. Classification (NCBI taxonomy): domain Eukaryota; kingdom Metazoa; phylum Arthropoda; class Insecta; order Trichoptera; family Limnephilidae; genus Halesus; species Halesus radiatus. Next base: position 156,198 of record JAHDVE020010393.1, read on the forward strand.
TACGGTATACTTTCTATAGAAACTTGACGGACGTAAAAATATCTTTTAAGCCCAGCTTAAAAAGCAACTGAAATACCGGTCTTAAGTCCTCAAATCAATCATTTTAGAAAGCATTGAGTTATACAAATAGAGACTACGTTCCTTGAAAAATCAATGCAAAATATTGTTAACGTGCGTCAAGTAGGAAGGGGAGGGTGAGGCGGTGGTCGATTCGGCTGTCCCGGATCGTTCCGACCGCGAACGAATTCAACGAACGGAGTCGCTGCACAACTGACCGCAGTGCCGTGGTCCGGAGCATTTGCGATATCGGCGTGCCAACTTCAAGCGCGTCTTGAGTTTAAAAAAATTAAAAAACCAATTTACACGAATATTGATTATATAAGGCTGGCCGCACATGTACGATTTCCTAATTCGGAAGTCAAATCAGGGATTCAGATTCGGAATTCTGTGAGCCTAGCACAGACGTTTGTTTTTTTTCATTCGGAATTCGCCATCTGTTTCTGTCTCACACATCGTAACTGCGAAAAAAAGAAGCGTAGACGTTCACTAGGCACGGCGTTAGCTCTGAATCAAAAATCTCGTCCGTTTGCGGCGGAACTAACAAAATGAATGCGAGCTCTGATTAATGCGAATCTGAGCAATGTATGGGAGCACCACGTTTGGAATGACGTCATTCCAAACGCACGGGCTGGCTTCCGAAACGAGCGTCAGGAATTGTTTCGGTCTGGAAAATATAAGAACATTTGCGCCATGTAGAATACTTTGTATGAAATGCGTGCATTCGGGTGCCCAAATACAAAAAACGAATCCGGAATCCGTACGTGTGCGGCCAGCCTAAAACCGATGAAATGTTGTAATCCATTGCTTTTTTATATTTTCGTGTAGGCATTTTGCAGTTATCATTGGAGATCTATGATACATGGCGAGCGCCTGTAATCATCAATTGAAGCCCATGTTATCTTTATGATACTTATTGGCCGCATGTTGTCGCCCATATTTCTAACGGTTTCCTCTATTTTATACCTCAATAGCATTGTGTTGGTTATATTTTGTGTATATATATATATACATAAAATTATGAATAATGGCCTGAACTTGCCAGAGCTCATTAATTTTATAAACATTCACATACCGTGAAGACCAACCCGACAAACGGATTTTTTTTTTATTTGGCCGCATGCAGGACCAATCTTAGGATAAATTTTCCAATTCCCCGGTATTCGTGCGCAATATAACGCACAATTTCATAATATCGACATTCTTCACTCTCCCTTTCAAAATATAGAACCGAAGTAATACGTACGACAACAAATTGATGCACGAGTATAAAATGTATCGAGACCCTTCCTTCTTATTTTGTTGTTTCTTTATTCTGTTAGCTTCATAAATCAAACATCTATATTTAACCACTGTTAGCACAAGAAACTTTGTTGGCTTACCTTTTGTTAAACTTCATTTGTATATATATATTTATATTAAAAGCTGTTTGTTTCTTACAAATAAATAAATATAAGGAGAAATTAAAAAAAAATTAATTCTTAGTGTTGTATCAATCCATAACACATGTGCATCTTAGTTCATAGTTTAGTTATATACTGCCCTGAAGAAGCTACGGCAGTAGCGAAACCCGGTCGGCTAAAGTATAAATAAAAGTGATGTAAAACAAAGTTATTGTTTTATTTTATAAATTATTTATTTGTAAAAAAAAAGTTGAATTGTGTTGGTAATGCGTTCACACGGCGATTTGGTGGTCAGTGTTTTTGGTGCGAATTGAGGAATGCGTAATTATTTACGCGTTCTTGTCCGAAATGAAACAGGAAATGATCTACGAGCATGACTGGCAAACACAGAATGCGGCTAACGCGAAATACAAGGTCGACTCGCCTCTCTGAGCACTTGCACTCAGGTACCAGAGCGCAGAGGTGATGATAGTCATAAATGTGGTTTACTCAACCGGGTCTAAAGATTTTTATTAGTTGACTCGGAGCAAGGGAATGCTTTCCTTGTACTGAATACACCGAACCAATGTTTGCCATTTCGTTAGACAGAAGATATGCATTTGTCTTATGGTTCTATGCGAGGTGAGTGGAGACCTACTTGATGCGAAATATTGAAAGAGAGAAGCTTTGTACAGTCGGGCATTTAAAAGCAAACATTGAGGGCGCTGCGATGTTTAAAAAGTTTTAAATGACAACACGAAGATGGCTCATGGGAAAAATAAAGAAAGTTTAAAAAAGCACAGCGCATATTTTCCGAACGGAGATGATTCTACATCATATTCTAAGACAATTAAACTTTATATTTATTATTAATTGATAAACTAAAGTTTTTAAGACAAGATTTTTGTGCATAGCGCAAAGGGTAACAATTATCTGACCGGATATCAGAAGGATGCAGGTTCGAGTCCTGTCGGCGACATTTATCTTTTCTCGGAAGGTTTTTTCAATTTGGATGAGTGTTTCAGGCTAATAATTATTGTTTATAAAAATAATTGTTACCCTTTGCGCTATGCACAAAAATCTTGTCTTAAAAACTTTAGTTTATCAATTAATAAATATTTGACAAGTCAAAAACATTTTTCACCAATAAAATGTGGACATAATTTGTCTCGACGCCATCTATTGAGAGGATTTAGCCGTTACAAGCCTTCCTCATACTAATAAAGTTGGTTGTTTACAGGTGAAATATAATAAAAAAACAGTAATTATTGAATGAAACACTAGTATATATAGATTAACTTGGCGGGTTTGCGATAAGCCGGCGTAGCTCAACGGTAGAGCATCTGACCGGCAATCAGAAGGGTGCAGGTTCAAGTCCTGTCGACGACATTTATCTTTTCTCGGAAGGTTTTTTGGACGAGTGTTTCAGACTAATAATTATTTTTATATATTATTTAGCGCTTTGCAAGGACGATAATTACATCGAAAGAGCGAGTTTTTTTAATGTATGTATTAAAATATCCATTTATTGGATGTTAAATCAAAATAAAACAAAATCTGATTCACAGATCAAAATTATAAATAAAAAAAAACGTTAAAATAATCGAGATATGTTGTTTTGTATTGTTTCCAAAACGAAATGTCAAAAAACTAATGTGAAAAATTTCAATTTGTAGAATAAATTTCAAAGACAAATTGAGTATGAAAACAGATGTATGAAAAAATGTAGTTCTACTTTATTAAATGTCCACCTTTTATTGGCAAGATAAAGTTATTGGATTTGTACACGAAACACTTTTATAATAATAATAATAATAATAATAGTTGGATGACTTGTATAGCGCCGTTTTTGTGAAAAATCACCTCAAGGGCGCTGTACAAATATTTCTTAACTAATTATGTACAGACAGATACAGAAAAACATACTTACCTGGCAGGTCGCTTCAGATGAACACAGTTTTAGAAAAATTTAATTTAATTATAGAGATGATAGTTTTACATGGTTATTTGTTTCTCCTTTTCTATTGATGTTACATTTATTAGATGATCGGTGGCACAAGAAGAGTTGGTATTTATTGAATTATTGGTATTAATTTTTAGGACTGAAAAGTATTCATAAAATGAATTTTAGGACTCGAAAATATCTATAAAATTACTTTACTCGGCGTAAGAAGCTTTTAATAAATATTAACGTTTTTATTTATTTATTTTTTATTTTTTTATTTTACACTTTGGATGTTTACAGTGTTGCGGGCTGTGGACGCATTTGCGCACCGATGCGTGAATTTTTAATTATATTTTTATTTTATTTAATGACTTTAGGTAAGTACTAACCGGCCAGCCTAGCTAAGCAATTTACAGGTGAATTTATGGATACGATTGTCTGAAAAGATGTGTTTTAAGTTTACTTCTGAATTCTGTTGAGTCTTTGATAATTCTAATATACGAGTACATTTGCTTTTTTTCTTATAATTCCCGAACGTGTAAATAGGATTAAATATATAGGTAGATACCTTCATTAATAATATGTCTTATCATTTATGTTGCCTTTTATAAGTTTTTCGTGTTATCACCATTGAGGTACATATCTCTATGGTCAACACATGAATTGCTGCATACCTTATGACATTTTAACTCCTCGAATAAATTTTAAATAATCTTCCTTGCAAAGCGTCATAAAATAAAATAAAAAGTTTAATAAAACTTACTTATCGCGGCGCCCTCAATTTTTTCTACTTTTAAATGTCACACATTAAACGTAAGTGCCACAAAAAAGAACGATCGCAAGTTAAAAGTGGTACCTACACTCATAGTTAAAGTAAAGAGGAATAAACAAGTCAAAAACATTGCTGCAAGCTGTGTGTCTTGTCATCACGAATATAGTTTTTTTTTTTTTTTTAATATTAGTAAATTAAATTTAATAATGTTATTATTAAGTTCTGCTTTCTTAGAAATAAAGGGTCTAAGATTAAATTTACTTTTAAACAATTAGAAATTAATAAACAAACGATCCTAAATATAACATTATTTAATAAACTAAGGAAAATTATATATTCACCGCTTCTCAGTATTTTCATATTATCAAAACAATATAACACATTTAAATAAATCAATTAAGAAAACATTATCATTTAAATGCGGGGAAACACATTACAAATGTAAAAACCTTACAGAATAGAGAATTTTAATTATTTTCTAACTAAATCGGTTTTACCAGTAATAAATCATGTTTAAAAACCCGTCCAAATTAGAATGGGGGGGAGGGTAACAGAATCATATAAATAAGCCTTCACAATGTGGATTAATCGCAGTTTGAAAATGGCCTTGAACGCCGAAACAGCTATGGCAATAATAAAAACTAAAAATACTCGCAGAACTTAATAATAACATTATTAAATTTGATTTACATGAAATTTTTAAAATATTAAATGGAGTTCTAAGAATTAAAAACAAACACAATTAACGAATATGGGTAACAGGCATAAAATTCGCTTGGCAGCGGAGTCTTGGGACGTTTGTTGTAAACGCTAAAAGATGTTTTTTTTTTTTTTGAATTTTGTAACAAAGAGAAAAACTTCAAGGGAATCTTTCACGAACAATCTTAGCTATAAAGGAGTATTTTTTTTAACTCGTTTCTTGCACGCGTTAATAATTTTCTAATGAAATTGAATATTATTCTGTAGTTTATGCTAATATTTTTTACAACGTAATTAACAAATTTATTTTAATTATTATCAAGGGAATTTCTAAGAAAAGGTTCAATTATTCCAAAGCATATTATTATTTAGTCTTTAAAATTAAAATTGTTTTCTAGAAAGATGTGAGAAAAGGTTTAAAAAATACTGGTTTGGGTATTCAATAAAGCAAAAAAAAAACGTTAATTGAAAATTTCACTTTGACAGGTTATTTTATATGTTTTCGTATGGCGCAAACGCTCGGTCAATCAATAATGGAGAAATGGAATTTAGTTAGCAAACCCAGTGTCCACTCAGTTTCGTTTGGTGAAAGCGGCGGTCAGGACATCATTAAAAAGGGAGCATGAACAGTGAAACTAATAAAGTAATAGGTATTAATTGTTTTGTATTTAATTTAATAATTTAAATCGAATTTAATAATTTTATTATTAAGTTCTGCGAGTATTTTTAGTTTTTATTATTGTGACAGCTGTTTCGGCGTTCAATGCCATTTTGAAACTGCGGTTAATCCACATTGTGACGAATTATTTATATGATTTTATTTACTCCCACCCAATTCTAATTTGAAAGGCTTTTTTAAAATAATGATTTTTTATCGGTAAAACTGATTTAGTTAGAAAATAATTGAAATTCTCCATTCTGTGAGGTTTTTACATTTATTTTTTTTCCTCGTATTTAAACAACAACGTTTTCTTAATTGATTTATTTAAATGTGTTATATTATTTTGATAATGTGAATATACTGAGAAGTGGTGAATACATATTTTTTCTTACTTAATTAATGTTATATTAGAATCGATCGTGCGAACAATGTTGAGGTTCGTAAAGAATGCAAGACTGATGTATGAGTGATGAGCAAGATTGAGAAAGGGACGCTTAGATGGTTTGGGCATGTAGAGCGAATGAACAAAGAAAGGAGTGTAAGGATAATATATGATGCGAATGTAACCGGAAGAAGAAGCCCGGGACGTCCGAGGAAGACATGACACGATCAAGTGAATCAAATACTTGAGTCGGGCCATGTCAGAAGTCGGAATAACACAAGAAAATGTATGATACGTTGTATGAATGTGACTGAAGCAAGAAGTATGGCAAGATCGAGTTGTTTGGCGGTACGTCCTCTCTGCCTGCCCAGGCGGTGAACGGCGTGATGGTTAGTTAGTTGGTTAGTTAGTTAGTTAGTTAGTTGGTTATAGTTGCTTCGTTGGTTCGTTCGTTCGTCCGTCCGTCAGTCAGTCAGTCAGTTAGTTAGTTAGTTAGTTAATTAGTTAGTTAGTTAGTTAGTTAGTTAGTTAGTTAACTAGTTAGTTAGTCAGTTAGTTAACTAGTTAGTTAGTTAGTTAGTTAGTTATTTAGTTAGTTATTTAGTTAGTTAGTTAGGATCATTCGCTAATTATAAATTTCTAATTGTTCAAGTAAATTTAATCTAAGCTGTCACAATAATAAAAACTAAAAATACATTAAATTAAAAAATAAATAAAAGTAATATTAGGTACATCGATTAAAAAATAATACGATAAAAGTTGTAATCTATAAATAGGTAGGTCATCTAATTGTGAAGTTTATGGTGGTAAAATATTAAATGGAAGTACATAATTCATTTGTATAAGTTACCGGTGTGATATGAAAATTATCGTGTGGTTATGTTCAAGGTCTCGGAAACAACGATATAAAAATAATTAGAAATCCAAACAAAAAGTATCCAAATGAAGGCACGCGATTGTATCGTAAACATTCATTATTTGCTTTTATAGCCGAGATTAAAAAACGACTGGTTTAATTAAAATATTACAAAAAATGAGTCATCGATAAAGCTATATTATATTGCGGGAATAATTAGGTAATGATGATAGTTTATTGTTACTTTTGTGACTGTGGACTGTTTACACCGATTTAGTGGTACTTCGTGAAGACACTGCTGCATGCTACGTTAACCTTGCTAAGAGAACCTAATCTCATCTAGTCTACCTTTGTCCTATTATCCCCAACCCAGTTTAACCCTTCGCTTGCCGCAATGTACTCGCATCTGCCATATACAAGCGGCGTATGTTCCTAAATTTAAGCGACAAGAAATGCTCCGGATCAGCTGCACCACTCCCTTCCTAACATCATTGGGCTATCGAAGACGCACCGGTGATTCAATTAAGAATATTTGTGCAGTTAACAGTTACTCGTATGTGACGATATGCTAGGAGAACAATTTTTAACTTGTAGGAACCCTCTCATATTAGAAGATAATATTAACACATCCCAAAATGAACAACGAAACCGAAAAAACAACAGAAATTAAAAAGTTTTCAGTCGCATCTGGGACTCGAACCCAGGACCTTTATTTTTTTAATTTCTGTTGTTTTTTCAGTTTCGTGATTCATTTTGGGATGTGTTAATATTATCTTCGATTAAATATTACAATGAGGTTTACAAACTTCAATAAGTTATCAAAAATAAATTGAATACCTCTCATATTAAACGAAACGCGATACGCACTCATAGACGCTAATTCAAGTATTTTAGAAAAAACACACTTTTAACACTTAATGCTTTTAAATATTGAGATGAATTGTTTGTTGGCGGGTGTACATACGGAATAAATTATTATTGTAAGTTTAAATCTCAAATTCTTCAAGAAACTTATAAAAATACTGTATATCGACCCCTTGGAATAACAAGCTTCCATCTGACACGGAAATCTTACGCGATAATGAGCCTTAAAGTTTCTATCCTTAGAGCACATTATCGCATGACATCGCTGTCAGATGGAACCTTGTTATTCCAAGAGGTCGATATGTTAGGTTTATAATAACGTATTGTATTTTTATAAAATTACTTAACAATTTATTCAATAGCATATTTCATTTATAATAATAAGTTTTTTTTGTGAAAAATCAGCTCAAGGGCGCTGTACAAATATTACTCCCTGTTCTTTATCTAGTTATGTACGAGTACAAACAGATACAGAAAAACATACTTACCTTTTAGAAAATTTAAGTATAGAAATGATAGTTTTACAGTTGCTATTTTATCCTCCTTTTCTATTGATGTTACATTTATTAGAAGATTGGTGGCACAGGAGTTGGTATTCATTTGAAATATATATAATTTTTAGGACTGGAAAATATTTATAAAATGACCATAAAAAGCGAAGGAAGCTTTTAATAGATATTAATATATTTTTATTTGTATACCCACCAACAAACAATTCATGTCAATATTTAAAAAAACATTACGTGCTAAGTGTTTTTTTTTCCAAAATCTGTGAGCGCGTATTACGTGTCGTTTAGCCTTAATTACAGTACTTGCGGCAGGTTTGCAAGACACTTTTAATTAAATAACCGTAATATTTTGTAAGTTGGCCGACAAAATGGTAAATTGAACGCTGTCGCAACAACTTCAAAAGAGTAAAATAAATTAAAGTCGGTGTTTTAAGCTAGAATTTTCGTAACGCAAATGACGGATTAAAGTGCCCAACCTTTAACAACTAATAATCATAAACTAAATTGCTCAAATCGTATTTAAAGATAACCACAGTAATTATATTTAGGTCACGTGATTACGATTTTATTTCGAGATCTTTAACAATCAAACATTTTATATTATACTGGCTGACGTGTACGCGGGCCTTGCTCGGGATTCTTTTTTATTTTTATAAAGTAATGAAGTTGTGATTTCGTGCTTGTCGTTTGGGTGCCATAATTGATTTGACAGCGAAAGTAATGCCTAGTGACGACTATTACTATCTCTAAACAAAGAAACATTCATTCGAAAAAAATATTCCAAATTAAATTTATGTTTTCAAAACACATCTAAATTAGCATGTACCTAGTTGTGTTTTTCATTTAGAATATATTCTACCCAAAAAAACCTTCTTTTGAATATGTAATCTGTGGCTAACCTCAATACAGCATGGCAGGTTCAATGTTTTTCATATTAATTTTAAAATGTTATAGCAACAGTTTTACATATTGAATTTCATTCAAACTACTCGCTAAACCTTCCCGGCACTAATAAGAACGAACTGTGCTATTTTCAGCGAAACCGGTAGAGTAATTATCGAGAAAATCGAGAACAGACAAACAAACATTCATCTTAATATATAGAAAGAAGAGATAAGCAAATCGAGATTCTACTCGTACTTACTTCATCCGGTAAATGCGCGTTTACTAAAATTGTTATAATTTAGATTGAACTTGCTTCGGTAGTAAACTGGAATTAATTAAATGCAGGATGGTCAAAACGGGAAGCAATTAATTAGAGCAGGCAACAACAGACCATCTAGCGATGTTACCTTGTAAGCAAAAATGTTTGTTTTCACATATCGAATTTTAAACAAAGCGAAAGTGGAATTTGGTTGTGTTTTCAATGGTCAGTATGCTATCAACTAAAGGTCGCGGTAAATGATTACAATAATTAAAATGTTTGAGGTGATTATAATAAAAGCACGACAAGGAGATTTTTAATTTCTAAAACGCTTTCAATTCTTTACATTATTTTGATACAGTATAACAAAAATAAACCATTAGTATATTATAATCATAAGAAGCAAACACTTTGTTATAAAACAAGAATTTAATGTATTTTTAAGCCAACCGGTTTCGCTTACATCTATTTATTTGTAATAATATATATTGTTGTTGCCTCCCTCTAATATTTTATTCTCTTTTCTCTCTTTTTTTTGTAATATATCCTGTCTCACTCTATTGTTTTCTGTACCCGATAACTCCGTATTATTTTTTAGTTACTATATTTGCCCTGACGAAGCTTGATCTAAGCGAAACCGGTTGAGAAATTTTATTGACAAGTCTTGAATTTGACGTATAAAGTGAACTGGTATCATTAGCTCAGTTGGTAGAGCGGTTGTTCCTTTAAGAGAGATCCTGGGTTCGATTCCCAGATGCGACTGATACCGTTTTATTTTCTGTGGTTTTTTACGGTTTCTTATTTCATTTAGGATTTGTTAATATTATCTTCATCAATTACTGCATTTTTTTTTGTAATAATACAAGCTTTTAAATGCCACCCTCGGGAACACGGTTGGACCAGTTTTCCCTTCACCTATTTTAATGCACAACAAATGTGTTTTGGACCGTTTTTTTCATTCTTTTCTCCGCCTGGACAAACAATGCAACATCGAGATGAAAGAGCTACCGGGTGGAAGAAAAAAAACTTGCTTTTGTGGAAAAATGAAAAACACATCGTATGCTACTTGGTAGATGCATCACTTTTGAAGGAATAAATGCTTGCTAATGTAATGATATTCACAAGGGAAAAATAATATAGAACCGTCAAGGTATACATCTTATTAAAACGGAAATTTCATATTAAAAATAAATGGTAAAGAAACATAAAAAGTAAAACATTACATACAAACGGAAGGCGGTGCAATGGGAAAGCAACGCAAAATCATGTGTTTTTGGATTAAAAATTTGATGGCCTAGAAATATCGCAGATGATTTAATTAAATATTTGCGCCCTTGGGGTGATTTTCTCACGAAAACGGCGCTATAGAAGTAATCCAATTATTATTATTATTATAAGGGGAAAACACATTGGCCTTTCGTTTAACCGGGCAGTCTTTTTATAAGCCTAGAAAAAAACCTATCAGACCTAAAAGAAAAAAAAAATAAGTGAAAAACCTCCTACTTACGAAGCTTTTTTTCCGATATTGCTGTATTGCTCATTGTGACAAACTAAGTTTTTTTAGAATATGACCGAATAACATTTTAATAATTATGTCTGAACTTTACAAAATAAAACACGTATTTTGGTGATGTTTTTTTTTTTGCGTAAATCGAAATATCAACCTTCTTCTTTTGAAAATGTAATCTGTGGCTAACCAGAGTGGTATATCTATGGGATAACCTAAATAAAACATGGCGGGTTCAATGTTTTTCATACTAATTTTAAAACGTTATAGCAACAGTTTTACATTTTGGATTTCATTCAAACTACCCTCTAAACCTTCCCGGCGTTAACAAGAACAAACTGTGCTATTTTCAGCGAAATCGGTTGAGTAATTTTCGAGAAAATCGAGGACATACACACAGACAAACATTTACTTTTTATATACATAGATGTATATTTTCATTGTGTGTGGACAAAGGTTAAACAAGATTGCAACACGAAAGAAAGGCAGGATTGTGGCAATTATGATGAGAGTATATTTATGAGACTTTTGCAGAATAAATGCCTGCAGTGGAGAGTACAAGGAAAAACTACAACTTAAGAGTAATTACATGCACTGGCCTTGCACATGGCGCAGACAAAAAACGAAGTGGAACGAACTTCTGTAGGCGGCAACATGTGCAGTTTTTTTTAGTCACAATGAAAAAAAAAACAAAGAATATAACTGCGAGAGTAGAGGTCTTGGCGGTGTGGGTGTGTGATCGTTATGCATGTCCTTGTTACTGACTTGTCATGACTTTGCTAGAACATTTCGGTCGTGACATACCTATCTATTTTTGCCGTACACTGGTGTGAAATGTGAAGGATATATATCTATAGATAATTTAATATAATGAGAGTATTTAACGTTCAGCAGATTTACGCTAAAACAATCCTCACTCCTCTCTTTATACAAACATAAATACTATGAAAAAGACTAAACACTCGCATTACTAGAGATACTAAAAGATTTACTCCAAACTCGTACTACTTTTGGGCAACGGTATTTTAGGTATTTTGCGACATAAATTTTCAACATTCTTCCAGTTAGCATCAAAAAATCTGATTGACAAAAAAATTCAAACATAATATAAAAAAATGGATTAAAAGTAATGATAGGACCTTTACCGGTGCACTCACAACAAATTCGAATTTATTGAACATATCTTATTAAAAGTGTATATTCATAGGTATCATAAATGTATAAAATAATATGTAAAATTACTGCCTCAACACAGGCTAGCCTAGTGAGGCGGGTTATGTGAAACCTCAACTTATTACATATTACTTACTGTTATCATATTATTTTCTATTTTACTTTTTATGTATCTAGTTTATAAACCACCGTACACTTTATTATACATGTATTTTAGTTATAGTTGCAAACTTACTTACAATATTTTAAAATTTATTTCACGGCTAATCACCGGAATATCTAAATATTCCCACATTTCAGAGCATCTCAAAAATCTCCACTTGCTCAAATGTCCTGAAAGAATCCAGTTCAAGCTCTGCTTGATGGTATTGTAACGTAAATACTGACCCCGCTTATAAAGGCACCACTTCTATTGTCTACGACTAGATTTGAGGAAATGTCTATGGGAGACATTCGACGGAAGAGGGGGCAGTGAAGACAAGATGGCGCGAGATTTGACTTGACACGGCGGACAAAGCCGGCAGTTTTTTGGAGAGGGAGTTAAATGTTTAATTTGTGCTGTGATTAACATTCGCCAACGAGCTTTTCAACACCAGGATGGTCCTATAATTACGGATAGTGACTTGGAGTGACAAAAATCCAACTGCGCGTGCAGGAGCACTGGATTTTAAATAAAACCATGCCAATGATGACAGGGCAATAACGACGTTTGTACGGAGCGAAAGGTTCCATCTTCTCGTATTGTTTATTGGTTTCTACGGATGAAGTTTGCTGTGATCACGCGGATGGTGTATGGAGGATTCGACAATCATCGGGACAAGCGCGGGCCTCCCTGGTGCAGAAGACGAGATGCCGTCCACAAGTTATCCTAAATATTTTAATACATTTCGTTGTAGTTCTAATACTCCTCTCTACTCTTTTACGGTAACGACAATGTTACAATTAGTTTACCAATAAACCTCATCTTTTATCAATACCAGGGTTTTATTTCTATATCAGGAAATACATTCCGATTCCCGTGCTTCATACATCAATTTCAGACATGAATCCTGAGAGATAGAGTAGAGCATTTAAACATACTGGGGGTTATGTAGCAGTATTTAAGTCACTTAACGGAATGGCTCCGGCTTATTTATCAAAATTGTGTATTCCTGAAAATACCAATTCCCGGCAGTCCACCCTTAGGTCAGCAGCGTCATCAGCTATCGGGAGGTTGAAGGAACCAAAGCGCACACCTAATACTAAGTTCGGTGATCGTGTTTTCGGAGTATCAGGACCTAAAGCCTGGAATGAACTGCCGCATGACTTAAAAAAGATCAAAGACTCGACAGAATTCAGAACCATAAACTTGAGAAATGCACACGTAAATTGCTTAGCCTAGCAAGTTAGTGCTTACCTGAAGTCACTTACATAATAAGTAAATGCACGCATTGGTGCGCAAATGCGTCCACAGCCCGCAACACTAAATAACTAAACATGTAAAAAATGTTAATATCCATTAAAAATTTCTTACGCTTTTTAAGGTCATTTTATAAATATTCTCCAAGTCATAAAAATTATAATTATTTCAAATGAATACCAACTCTTCTTGTGCCACCAATCTTCTAATAAATGTAACATCAATAAAAAAGGAAGATAAAATAGCAACTGTAAAAATCATATCATCTCTAAGATTAAATTGCTAATAAAACTGTGTTCGTCGGAAGCGACCTGCCAATTAAGTATGTTTTTTCTGTATCTGTACATAATTAGATAAAGAATAATAATAATAATACTTGGACGATTTATATATAGCGCCGTTTTTGTGAAAAATCACCTCAAGGGCGCTATACAAACCATCCAATTATTATTATTAATACCATAAAGATATATATTATTTTTATCATATTATAGTAAAATAATAGTGAAACAATTTTATTGTTTTTACATTAAATAGCTGTCAATATAAAAACTAAAAAGGAAGAAAAAGTCAGGAAAAAAACCCAATGAAAAACGTTCCCCACCCATATTCAATAGATATTTTGGGTATTTACAGAAAATGCTATTTTTCGTAAAAAATTATCGGTGTATAATTATTATTTCGACTATGTACAATCTACATGGCTTATCAAAATTTAAGGGCATGGCATGATGCAGTGGGCAAAACAGTGTCACGTACTTGTTTAATTTATAAGTCACATATTATAATTTATAGAAAATATAATCAATTGATAAGATGGCAGATAAGGATATAAACCGACAAATAATATAAAAATGTGTAATCTATATTATAAATGATAACATTGCATTAACTAACCGTTTTTGCAGTGGAATAATCAGTATCACCCTAGCGAGAGGCCATCATTCAGAATCGAAACGTATCTGAAAATGGTTTGATCTTCGTAAGCAACCAGATCTGATTATGATTAGATCGGTACTTTTCCAACACTCTTTTCCTCTCCCCAAAAGGAATACCATAGTTCCACTGTCTCCTCGTGTTTTTATTTTTATTTTTATATACCCACTATCGGACCTTGTCTACGGACAAAGCAACACTACTACATAGGTTAATCGTTCTAACAATTTAGATTCCATTGTCTGTCCTATTTTAAAATCTTATTTTTTATTAATTTATTAATTTATTTATTTATTAATGAATTTATTTATTAATTAATTAATTTATTTATTAATTTATTTATTTATTAATGAATTTATTTATGTATTTATTAATTAATTGATTTATTAATTAATTTATTTATTAATTAATTAATTTATTTATTAATTAATTAATTTATTAATTAATTTATTAATTAATTTATTTATTTATTTATTAACGCCCCGATGGGCTTTTACATATTTTAACATTTAAACGATTTTGTGAACAGAAAGAAAAAAGGTTTTAATTTATTTATTTATTTATTAACGCCCCGATGGGCTTTTACATATTTTAACATTTAAACGATTTTGTGAACAGAAAGAAAAAAGGTTTAAATTTATTTATTTATTTATTTATTAATTTATTTATTTATTAATTTATTTATTTATTAATTTATTAATTTATTTATTTATTAATGAATTTATTTATTAATGAATTTATTTATTAATTAATTTATTTATTCATTTATTTATTTATTAACGCCCCGATGGGCTTTTACATATTTTAACATTTAAACGATTTTGTGAACAGAAAGAAAAAAGGTTTTAAGTTAACAAAAAAATAACATGTATGTAAAATAATGTATAAGTGCATGACACAGAGAAGTTATAAAAGGAAAGATTTGTTGCATCGTATTTGAGAGGCGTTGGGAGTGATTCGATACAGAAATCCAAGAAGACGATAATATGTCCTATCTTGTCGATAATGCATTTCAAACAGTTTATTATTACATTATTAGTCAACAGAGTTCAAACATACAATGCGAGTAATAATACAGATATTTATAGTATCCGGAAATGTGTCGATTGCAGCAGTCAGGCCAAATGACGTGTCTGGTTCAAAGCAACACTTAAAACAGTCGATTCAACAGAATATATTATTCGCACAAGCAAAATCCTTGAAAACGGAATCATTTGATCTCGAAGGCGAATCGATGGTGAAATAAACACACAATGCTTAGTCACAGGTGACGGCATACCGTGTTCCAGGTAATTATCAAATGGTTGCCAGGTATAATCGAATAATTGGCAGGTGAATAATTAGGTGTGCATTTTAGTAATAGAAACCTTGTAATATTCCTACAGAGAGAGGTTTAAAAGAGATAATTCATGAAAGAATTAAGGGGCGATTTCACTATACCTCAATAAACTCTTTGTTAACTGTTCGTTGAATATCTTTCATATGAATAACAGGCCAGTAAACCGGCGAACGTTTCATCACAAATAATATGGTCTCAAGTAGTTATTGATGATCTTGGCAACATCGGTATTTTCAAACCACTATCCCGTCTTTAATAAATTCTGCAAGTATTTTAGTTTGTATTATTGTGACAGATGTTTCGACGGTGTCATTTTCAAACTGCCAACAATTCTTTTAGGTCTGATACTTGACTTTTTTCTAAGCTTATAAAAAGACTCACCCAAAAATGTCTAGTTAAACCCAAGGCCCAAGATGTGTTCTACTTACAGTATTTAATTAAATCATCTATGATATTTCTAGGCCATCAAAGTTTCAAACAAATTACTTTGCATTATATGGCCGTAAGTTATGTCTGCCTTTACATGGCGTATAGCGTTATTGAGAGTATGTGAAACGCAAATATATTTTATTCTACAAATAGCGCTTATTGAGATGTGGTGAAAGAGCCCCTAAGAAACAATGGTTAGTTTCTAATATAAACAGAACAAGGTAAAATCTAAATGATCTCTTGAATGTGATACCTACCCCAAAAGTGCTTTTCTTTATTTACAGTGTATAGTAGTGTTAATTCAGGTGAACTATAACTGGTTAATAGCCATCAGGTTGGGTGACGCTGTGAGGCGTTTTAAGGAAAGGACTGGGAAGGTATTTGATACTGCGTACCTCGAAGAGATCCAACATCAACATATAGGGCGAAGAGACAAATAATTTCGGTGCAGAAACTACTCGTTCTCATGCTCCAGATATCCGTGGATGGTTTTTCCACTCTTGTATGGAAAGACTGAAGTGTGCAGGGACGCTTCCACCAAACAAAAATTGAGCGAACACTAAGTTAAGAAAAAATTAAATTATGAAGTATAATATCAACTTAATGGGATAAATTAAAAGTAATGTCTTAAACATAACCAGCAAGTTGCAACTGCAATGCAATATTAGCGAACATTTCCAAGGCAAACGGGCAACAATGCATAAAACTATATAGGATCACGTTCTAAGAAAGAGAACCAATAAACACCAAGCACAATCACACAAATACTCCTCGGACCATCTCAACAACTACGTGCTGAACAGATTCGACATTTCCCGAGGGACAAGCCTCAACATCCCAGCAGTTCCGGCGCACAGACCACAGGAACAGACGGTCCATGGTTTATTTATACTAGACTACAAGCCACACCGGCTACAGCTACAGCATCCGTTAAGACTCGATCACACGGAGCGAGAATAGTAGCGACCGCTGACGTCAGAATTGATAGACATGTCATCCTAAATTTGGCCTCAGGCGGGTTCACACATTTCTCGAATACATTACTTATTTATATATTATATTATATACACACAATAAGGTACAAAACACACCACAGTAGGTACATAGATAAAATAGATAGCCTTCATGAAATACAACAACTAAATATTTCATTTGTCCCACGAACAAATTCAGGAATAACATAGTGTAAGTACCATTCCAGGGCGAATATTCAAAACATACCTCACATTCTCTGATACTTATATTCCAGACACAAATCTTAATAATTGTTGAGAATGTATACAATAATCGTTTGTATGTATTTGTATTCCGCGAAGTTGAACATATCTACTGTCTGAAAAAGTATTACCTTCTGAATGAAGTCTAGGTACAAGTGCCAGTTACGTCATCATTCGTGTATTGACCGGCAGCGAGTGACATTAGAAGATTTTGAGAAATAAAATAATGATTATGGGTTTCTGTGCAATCAAACGTTGTGAAAATAAAAGTGGTAAAGAGAATAATCAAAACTGTAGCATTACATTTCAGAGATAAGCGTTTTTTTTTTTTACTTTATTTAAAAAAATTTTCAATTACATAATATATCAACAGTTTTAGCGACACGAAATCACTGCCGTCAACGTTTCTTTCACGCGAGTTTGACTGCGGTAAATAAATTAAAAATATCTGTGAAAATGATCAAACTGAATATTCGGTTTTTTCTAAATAAGCCGAGCCCTTTTATTATTTACTTATTGGTGATTTGGGTTAGTTTGGAATCCGTTATAATAGCTATGGGAAAAAATGAGATTTGCCATAAACTTCGCACAATTGTAAAAAGGACGAGTTGATCATTAGCAGATTTTCTTTTCGAAGAGTAAACACTAATACTTTGCAGTGCAATGCGAGTCGCCTGCAGGCTGTGAGGATGCATTTATTAGCAAATTAAATTAGAGTGATACCCCTAAGCTCGCCCCACTAATTTTGGATTCTCCCCCTTGAGTGTTAGGTCATCTCTATCGTATTCTTTGGTCTGTGGTAGTGACGAAATCGGTTCGTCGCTACTTTTCTAATAGCAGCGATGATATCACTCCGTGTGAGTGAGCCTTTAGTCTGGCAGCCAGCCCTAACGAGTCCCTCGCAGTTACACCGCTGAGCTGTTACAGTTACTGGCAACTGGGGACACCTGTTGACGGTTAACTTGCAGACACAACTCATTATTCATTAGCTATAGTTATAGTTACAAGTTGAAAGCGTGTCAGTAAAGGAGGAAAAATAAGATATTTACAATGTTTTTTTTTCTAGTTCAAAATTTCGACAATCGGAATTGAATAATAATCGAAATAATGTATAATATTGTCACAGCCTTCTTTCTAATATGATCTTTCCTGTGCCACGTTTTGTATTAATTTACACGCCAACAATTTGGGAGGCGGGTATGGGTACCGCCGCCCCGATAACAATTCATTGAACAACCAAGACCTCTGATAAAGATTACTCCAAGTGGTTCGCTACGTTTGGTGAATTAACAGGGGTTCCCGGGTCATGAGGTGAGGTTTGTCCAGGATTTGACGGCGGATGCGTCTGCCAAACCAACTGCGTGGTGGGCCGGATCGGTAGAGACCGATTGACCTCTCCAACCGGACTTTCTCGACCCATCGTCTTGCACCGCAGTGGGAGTGATAAATTAATACGTCCGTCACTCCTGGACACACTGACCCCCAGATTCCTACCTACCGTCATACCCTTTTCCTTCCCAAAACTTCATCTTCTTAAAAAGACTCCACACAGCATTCCCAAAGATGGCAGGGCCTATTCTGAGGGAAATAATTATCCTCGGGGCCTCCTTTGTGGAGTTGTGTATTATTAATTAACATAAATGTACATTTTGAATGTGCAGCCCATTTATAGTGTCAATAATTAGTAAAAGAAATGCTTTTTCTATAAATATAATATTGATTATCGACACGATTGAGTAATTATTTTTTTAAATATTCTTTAAGGTTCGCTAGAGGATTATTTTTATTTAAAATTTTCTAATGTGCGTGCGTCATCCGCAGGCCACTGTGAGAAGTCGAAGAAATGATATAAATCACCAGGTAAACTTTGAAATATAATACACTAAATACAGGATTATCGAAATTCTCGAAATATTGGAGAATGGCCGTATCACGTGTAGGCGAATTGTTCGAGAGTTTAAAGAACGGATCACGATAATCTTTGAAGGCCTTCAACGTCCATTAATAGTGGCAGGTAATCATCAATCGACTCCAAATTGGACACGACGAAAAGTTCGAAGGAATTCATTCAACTTAGTGACGCCTAATATACGAATCTGGATTAATTCTTTGCTTCCCTAAATCCCGTCACAAAACGAACTAATGACGACATCCGTGGTAGAGCGGTTAAGATACGAACATTAATAAATAAATAATTTTACCTACAGTTATAACGTAACCGTTTATTATTCATTACGCAGTAACTACATACTTTTATTGTATATATTGTATTTATTTACTTTCCTTACACTCCTTATTATACTCATTTGTATCAACATGTAAAAGCCTTCTATGCGTGAATAAATAAATAAAGATAAAATAATAACTTGATTTTTTATTAATTAAAACCTTTATAACTTTTTTCCGCTTGTTTATAATCAAAGAACTTAAAAAAATAATAATTGAATGATTTGTATAAAGCCGTTTTTGTGAAAAATCACTTCAAGGGCGTATTGCCTTGGTGACCGACGACCATTCATTAAACAAGCTACCGGCATATGTATTTCCTGCTACCTTTAATCAGGGACTTTTTAGGGCTTGCATTAACAAATCAGTCCCCTCCTTGACCCGCCTCACAATGTTTCCTAAAAGTTTCCCTGAATGTGCTCCGCTCTTGTGAGGTTGTCACATAAAAAAATCGAAACGTAGTTTTTTTCTTCTTTTTCTTGTTAAAAGAAAGACAAATATTCCTTGGTTACGAATAACCTGACAATATTTGAAAATCTCCTACTACCATCACAGTATGCGGAAGTTACTTGTGTCGTAAATGGAGGACTTAGCCAGCCGAGGAATTGAACTCACGACGCCTGGGTGTGACCCAAATGCGATGCCAACTCAGCCACTGACCGGTCAAGTTGTAATGGCTTTAGCCATATTTGGCGATCACATCTTAATAGCCAGGTACGTCCCTACCTTCCTCTTTTACACCTCCTTCCCCTCCCCATTCCCGTCTGCCTCACAATATTTTATTTATTATCAAAATGGACTTTCACACGGTTTTTACATAGAGTTAGTGCAAGATATAGAAAAAGGCAACAAATTAAATTGTTGAAAACAAAAAAAAAACCTACTTCAATTGAGGATGCTAAAGTCCAGCTGGCTCCGGAGAGTTGGGACTCGGTAATCACATAAATAAATACACCAGTATCTGTGAGTTTAAAGCCATAGTAGAAATATTTTTTATTTTTAATTGTGTGTCACATTCATTAAAATTAAAACATGCATTAAACGGTTCATAATTCTAAGACAAGACATAAAAAAGCATTCTATTTTATGGGAAACAGTAAACGGTTGTACCGATCTTGGCTTGCTGCTTGAGGTACGCAAAAAAGCTGTAATAATACTATCTAGTATTATTAGTCAGTAAAAACACACTGTCTGGGCAATACTGTAACCCACCTAACGAGACGAATCCGCTTTACTATTACCTATATGATCTGGAATGAAACGGTCCAGCGTTCAGTCTCTATTTCGGTAGCGGCAATGGTCCCGCAAGACATAAGAAGATGAAGTTGATGACTAGGAAGTGATGTTGTGAGGTGAGAAATGGAAAGGAGGCGGAATGCGACGAGAGATGCAGTGGGATCAAAACAAAGATCATTCAAAGAGGGTTGGATTGCTTTTATGGGAACATATCGCATACCGCAAGCGTGAGATCAGTTTAACGATGCTAAACTTGAAAGGATGAAAGAATGCCAGAAGCGGAAGGAAAGCATTATGCGAGCAATCTGAAATGCGAAGAATTTGTGGAAAAATGAAATAAGTATACATTGATACTTGAAGATGTGAGCATCGCTCACGAAACATGTAGTAATATTGTATATTAATAAAGTGATGTATACAAAGTTATTTTGTTTTAATTAAAATACATAATGATATCACAAAGTGAAAACCTTCTAGAAGAAAAATTCTTCTTCGAAAAAAAAAAAAATAAATGAAACGTGGGAGCAGTGGCGGTTCGTGGTCTAAACCATTGGGAGTTCAACAGCGATTTAAAAAAAAGGAAAGAATATCGAGCACAGCAGATTTCCTTCTTCATCGAATATTTTATATTATGGAGTCATTTCTAAAAGTTTGTGTGGAAAGATGGGTATTAGGTATCAAAAAAATTACATTCAACATACGCTTTAATATAGTAAAACAATATTAATAGCATTTACACAATAAAACAAAAAAATGCGCTATCGCTGCGTACCGAAATATGAATTTCGGCTTAGAAGCACGTTCCGGCACCATAACCATATTTATTTTGTAGGAAATATCCCATAGGTTTTTTAGCTCAATATGAGCGTTTCATGATTCGGATCGCGCTGTGTTCCTACTAGTAGATTTTTTAAACCATGGAGTCGTGGGGCACCGTTCAAACTGTAGTAACATTACAATCCAAATGAGTCTTGTTCGCATAACCGCTCATTAGAGAAAACTCCCACTGAATGGGAGTAGGTATTTCATATTACTAGTTTTAGTACCTAGTAGGCTCTGACCTTTCATTGAAGGCCGGCGAAATTTATATTATAATGCAGTAAACATTATCGGTTGAATTATGTTATTACCCGTTCAAATAGCACTAACTTCTGTGACCGAGAAAATTCCTTCATTTGTGACGTTCCCGTGGAAGAGAGAGAGAGCGAGGGTCTCAATTGGTCGGTGACCCGACAGTCGATCCCCCGATAGTTGATCCCTCCGACAGGTGATCCCCTAAATGATTATTTCTGCGGTATGCCTTCATTTGTAAAGTATGTGGAGAGGATATACGGCCGTATAACCAAAGTCGACATATTTATATCTGCAGGCGTCTTGAGTGGAAATCCGCTACATAAAAATATTTTCACTGATAATAATGCCCGGAGGAGTATGCAGTGAGAATGCGCGACCGAAAATACGACATACGTATGCAGTTGGTTTAGGGAAAATACGCAATAAGTTCCTATTTGCATATAATCCATTGCCTTCGAGGACATTTTGTTATATGCCGACTCTGCATTATCGTTAGTAAAAATATTTTGTATGGCGGATTTCCACTCAAGACGCCTGCAGATATAAGTATATCGACTTTTGTTATACCTACGGTCGTATATCCTCTCTACTTACATGACATTTAGTTTTATTATATACAGGAACCTATAGCGTTTTGTCCCAAAGCCGACTGCATATATAAGTATGTACTATTTTCGTATAATTATGATCATATTATCATATCGTCACTGCATACTCCTCCGTAGACTCGGCATCATCGTAAAAATATTTTATGTAGCGAATCTCCACTCAGAGGCCTGCAGATATAAGTATATCGACCGTTGGTTATACGGTCGCATATCCTCTCTGCATAGTTACTTTACAAATGAGGACGTACAGCAGAAATAATCGTTTAGGGGATCAACTGTCGGGGGATCAACTGTCACGAAGCCCAATTGGTCAGTTCTGTACTACTGAATAGACCTTCCATGCAGCACAGCACAGTCGCGAGTACGGCTGTCAAATGAGCGTTAGCGTCCACAACACGAGTATTCTATAATCCTATTCCTAAGTTTATTTATTATTATTTTATAAACAAAATTCTCTGACCAATTCAATCCATTTATCGTTATCCATCTTCTCGGCTTTAGCAATATTTGCGTCTAATGACGCAAACTAACGAAGATGGCTACTCATACTGACTGCGCAGGCGCGGACGTCTAGTGGCCACCAGCAACGTCAAAATATTACGCTTACGTACGCTGTAATATGAATGTGTTCATAGATAATGTAGGCAACTAATGTTCTCGTGTCTGTACTATTCTGTACTGGGCGGTGCTGGTAGACGTGAAGAGGCCATCCACCGGCTAAAATGTTAACGAAATCTCGCGCTCCTTATGCAGGTGGCGACAAGGTTGAAAATCCCGCTGAACATCGGCCGCATGTTTCGATTTCGGCAAAAAAAACATCACCGAAATGCGTGTTTTATTCTATTCTGTAAAGCTCAGACATAATTATTAAAATGTTTTACGATCATATTCTAAAAAACTTAATTTACCATAATGAGCAATACGAAAATATGGGAAAAGGAGTTCATAAGTAGGAGATTTTGCGCTTTAAACATTTTTTTAATGTCTCATACTTTATTTTTTTCTAAGCTTATAAAAAGACATACCAAAAAAATCCACCGTTAAATGAAAGGAGAAGGTGTGATCTACTTGCAGTATTTAATTCAATCATCTATGATATTTCTAGGCCAACAAATTCTCAAACCGAAAACACACGATTTTGCGTTACTTCCCATTGCATCGCCTTAACTGGAAAACCGTGATGCAACTTTTACTAAATATGATATTCCAAGTTCGGAGAGACCTTGGGGTCCCCCATACACAGTTGAAAGGTTATCCACCACTTACCGGACACCCTGTATGGAGCGTAATTGCTTACATTGAAGAAAAATAACGAAGCTGAAACATCGAATTAATTTTCTTGACTAACCCTAAAAAATCCGGTAAATTCTAGTTGAAATCACATCGTTCCAGTTCGTAAGCACAAATGTACACGGATTAGTACCGGGTACATGGAAATCTGTACCTACATACAGAGGTCGCAAGTACACAGCCAGCCAATTCAATTCAACCAGATACATTAAAACCTACGAATGCCACAAGTACACAGCATAATTAGAGCGATACAGATTTGGTACAGTAACAAACGACCAGGAAACTGCGAGCGAATGACTGGAATTTCAAAACGTTTCTCATTACTCTGTACGAGCAGAATCGAACCAATGTTATTATTGCATGTTGTGTTCTGTTGGCTAAAAGCTATAAAACAGTGATTCCCAAAGTGGGTGACGTAGTCTTTCTGGAAGCACTGTAGAGTGTATACAGTGTAGAGCCTCAGGGACAACATGGGGGGGGGGGGGCGCTGGAAAAATTTCTCGACTATTTTTCCAATTGATTATATACACAGTCACGCATTGTTGTAAGAACCACCTATTCACCGTTCATATTATATTTCAACGACTCTATTTTATTCATAACTAGCTATAAGTACCTGGCGTTGCCCGGGATTATGAATGGTTTGGAGGAAAGTTTTGAGGCTGTAATGTGTTGCCGTTACCCCTATCCCAACTCGTTTTCCTCTTTGAACGTTAAGTGAGCGAAATTTCATCAAGAAGTACCTAAATTCTGCTATAAGTGGTGGGAAAGGGGGTGATTTTTAGAAATCTCACGTAGACAGTGACCTTCCTCTTGAATCGAAATTCAAGTGTACAAAATTTCATCAAGCTCGGAATAAAACTGTAGACTTGTATACAAAACAAAAAACACGGCCCGCCCGAGATATTCTCTATTATATGATAGATAGAAGAAGAAGATTGATTCGGTTACACTATTTTTCCTCACGAAATTCTCAGTAAACAACCTATATTAGCTTACTGCAGATAGACTCAAACCTAGTTAAAACATAAATTTATTAATCGTCAAAAATACATAAAAGTGTTAACAACGATAGTGTTTTCATTTAACGAGTAACAATCACCCAACTCCGTCAAGATTTTCGCGGTATTATTCAATCCATCCATAAATTCAAAGATTTACAACCTTGGGACAGATCGCGGACTTCCTGGCGCGGACAGACAGCTTATTCCGCAGGTCCGAACCTTTTCACGGTCCACGAGAAAAGGGCGCTTAAAAAATTAGCCACGAAGAAAAAATGTGGTTCTAACGAATGCACTTTCGACTCATACGGGATATAAATATTATGTGTAATTTAACAAGTGGCTCCAAATTTTCATCTCCATGGTCGAAAACGAAAAAGAATTTCTCTGGAAGGGTGGTGAAGGGCGCCAAAGAAAGCTATCTTTCAAAAAAAGTGGAGAAAAGTTTGGGAAAGTCTGCTACACGGTATCGCAGATCTGGAGCACATTGTGTTTCTGCGAACAAACTGTACTGTTTGTTGATTTAGAGTTTAGACGTGCGTAACGTTTTGCAATGGAAGCCGCCTGAAAGCGAGCAAGCTGGAGAATAAATACCTTGCACAATGGCAATCACGTAAATAAACACCGGTGGAAACTGACTCCCCGCGGTCCAGTTCGGTTATAGAATCTGGACCAGTAAAACTGTAAGCGGTACACACTGCACTGTGGGAAGAACAAGATGCGAATATACCACGATGAACCCTGTGGTGGCACCATAAACCATAAAATCGCATGCTCGCCAACAAAGGGAAATAACCCATATTATTCAATTTAAGTGAAGAAAAAATCTCTACAGGTTTTTCGGTAGATGTAGAGGACTTCGAAGTAGGTTTGTTCCAAATTCAGAAAGCAATTACAAAAATTTCATGCCATGTACTCGACAATGAAACTGTAAATGGGTGATAACAATTAATAGAAGTACGATATTCATTAAATACATAGTAAATATGACTTAATTCCGGTCATAACCTAATGGCTTTTAGCCGTGTTTGGTGACCAGATCTGAATAGCCAGGTATTTACCCTTTTCCCCACCTTCCTCTCCCCCTTCTCCTTCCCCTCCCCAATACCTTCAGCCTCACAACATTCCCCAATTGGGAATGCCATAGTCTCACTGGCTCCAGACGGTTGGGAGCAGTTTGGGACTCTTGTGCGGTATTAATATTAATATTTGTAAAATTCAGTTGTGAAACACATAGTAACTAACGGCCGTTCTCCCCAACTTTTCGAATGATCAATTAAGTCACCGAACAGCCAAATGTTTTGTTATTAGCTGTGTCCCTGTTTCCAAGCATTTTTTATCCTAAATTGTCTATGGAGGTGCCCACCTACTATAAAATAATCTCATACACGATAAAATAGTAGCCACCCACTTTTAAGACAATAAAGTGACATAAAAATAAAAACTATACAACATATGTAACTCGAAATATGATGGTAAAATTACCCACATATACGTAATACTCGAATATCAATAATACGTCATTGTTATTTTCAGTTATGGATTCTAAATTTGTCGCCCTCTTCATAAGACCTGGTGGTGTAATGATCAGAATAGTTGCTTTCCATGCGGTGGATCAGGGTTCAATCCTTTGTCGTTCTAATATATATTTTTTATTTTACTTTTATTTAAAACTTATTTGATGTACGATGTATTTACAGGAGTCAAGGTGTTTGTGAAAAACCAATTATGGGTAAAATACAAGATTTTATTGGTAATTTGCGAGCACTTAGTTCTATTTAAAAAACATTTTATTTATTTTTTAAAACAAAAAGGTTTCATTTGCAAAGCTACAGACAACTTAGTTCTATCAGCCATAGATAAAAATATTTTTGGTGTAACGGGGGTTTCATTTGCGCTGTATTACAACAAGCTCACCACACGGCATTTGCGAAAAACTGAGATTTTAAATAAAAATTAATTTTGATTGATTTTTCGGTATATTGTTTTAATACCTTGTTGTTTAGTACCTTGTTGTTTAGTACCTTGTTATTTAGTACCTTGTTTTTATTATTATTATGACGTTCAAAGCCATTTTCTAACTGTCTTGAAGAAACAATAAATAAAATGTTTTGTATTTTACACAAAAACTGTTTTTTGCAAACACCTTAATAATAGTAATTGGATGATTTGTATAGCGCCGTTATTGTGAAAAATCACCTCAAGGGCGCTGTACAAATATTTCTTAACTAATTATGGAGGGATGCTGTGTATAGTGTTTTTGAGAAAAAGAAGGAGGTAACCTGGATTTTAAAGAGACCCATGTTGTAGGAGGGAGGAAGCACAGAAGTCAGAAAATCATTGCACAACAGAGCTGCTGAGCATAAGAGCGAGGCATAAGAAGGACCCGTTTTCGTGTGACAAAATGAATATACAAATAGGCTGGTCTCCCAACTGAAGGGATCAATAAAGCTAGTTTATTGGCGAGTCTTACATTGAAATACCAGTAGAACAAGCGTAGCATTCCCATCAAAGGTCTATGTTCTTATTCTTT
Source organism: Halesus radiatus (assembly GCA_022606495.2). NCBI lineage: Eukaryota > Metazoa > Arthropoda > Insecta > Trichoptera > Limnephilidae > Halesus > Halesus radiatus. The sequence continues at coordinate 183,440 of JAHDVE020010393.1, forward strand.
ATGTAAAATTAACATAGATGAGTTAATATAGTATTTATTATGATTGTAAATCATTTGTTTTAAACACTAATACATAAATCAACATTTTATACATCACAAACGTGTGTGTTAAAAATGGAGTGTTAGCTTGACTTTTAATAATGCCGCAAAGCACGTTGTTCGTTTCGTACATTTGACGTACCTCGATGAGTGAAAAAAAACAAGACTAAACGTAGCTTATAATTAGTAAAATAAATTGAGTTCTCTTCAGTTTTATTTAAAACGTTAAAAAAACATGGTTTGACATTCTAAAACGGAAATAAATCTTTGAATTGCGTAAAATAGATCGTAAAGTAATAATGACATTTGATATTTCGGTGACGTTTGTTCACCCTGTTGACACTTTTCATAACTAGTCATCTGCTGAGGGGAACTTCATCCACAAAAATCGATATCCTAAATTGATCGTAAATTTTATCGAGCATTTCGTTGGGAGGAGGTGCATTGGAACAGTGTTGAGGCAAAATTTCGGCTCAACAGTTGCTCAGTAGGGTTGGGAAGAACGGCCGTAAGATAAGAAAACTCAATAGTAAACTCACAATAAATTCTAAATTCGCAACCTTTTATTATTAGAACATATTATAAAATCATCTTGATAAAAACACAATGCAACCCTTTTTAATAGTTTTTAAAATCAGATAGGTATAAAAAGTTATAATATTAATAAAAAAATAAAAAAAACAAAAAATATATTTTAAGCCCTGCAGTATGGAAGATGAGGATATAGTCATACTGATTAATAAAATTTATATACGATCATAGTTTGCCGCCTGATACCCAAATATTGTACATACATATATATCTTTAGTTCAACGAAAAATTGTACCCGTCAAAGGTTGGACCTGATGGCTGAAACCGGTCAGGACATCAATAAATAGTGGAAAAGGATAAAAAATAGTTTTAATAAATTACCAGAAACTCGTTTTATATATGCCTTGTGACACAGTACGTGTTTCATGTTTGATTCCTAAACATAGAAACTGTAAGAACATACAAATGGTGGCAAGTAAAAGATTGTTTGCTGGTATGTTTCGTTTTGTTCTAATCGCTTTTCTATTGTGAATTTGTAATGAAAAAAAATTATGACGCTGCAATTTATAATTGAAATGATGTGATATGGCTACACCCTGTTTTGGTTAATACAATAGCTATTTTGAAACTGAGAATAAATAAATGTGAGATATACAAAATCCTTCACATTTTCCGCCAATAATAGACGATTGACAGGCGAACTGTAGAGGGCAGCTGATCCCAATCTGCGAAGTGGGCTGGAGGGGAGGGAGACACGATCTATCGTTCCCTTGCGAAGGGGGAACGATATCGACAAATTAACGACATTTGAATTTGTGCAAAACTTCCAAATTTGTGCAAAATCATTTTGCACTAATTTGCTCTGCGGGCCTTGTCTGTGGTTGATGCGAGGGTCTGGGTCCAGTGGGTGGTGATAGTCCGGGAGGGGTCCAGGGTCAGCGGTGGTCAAAATGATGAAGAAGGCAAGTCGGTAGAAGCAGAGCGAGGTGGAGCAGTCGAGGTAGAGAAGTGTTGACGGGGCGAGAGTTGCTGGCCGACTGACAAATAGCTGGGGGTAAAAATAGACCGCAGCAATATTTTCCAGCGCTTCCTTTTTGCCTTCGCCGCCTTTAGACCACCTGTTGTCCCTGAGACTCTATACTGTATACACTCTACAGTGCTTCCCGCTTAACCACTTTGGGAATAGCTTTAACTGCTTTATAGCTTTTAGGCAACAGAACAGAATTGCGATAATAACATTGGTTCGATTCTGATCGTAACGTTTTGAAATACCAGTCATTCACTCAAATAGACCGCAAAAAAAACTACAAATGTACCAGGCGCTAACCCGAGAACTCGGATTGGGATTTGACGACCCTATCGGCACATTTACGTGCCGGTAGCGTCGCTAAGTTTATCCGATAACACCTATCTCTCTCGCACTGCGTTACCTCGCTCTTTCGTTTTATTTAGTCATTCGTAAAAAGCAGTGACGGGGCACTCCCCGCCACTTGCACAATACATTTAATTATTTGCAGAAAAGCAACGTGTGTTTTGGCTAGTGGAGCCGGGTCAGTTGCGAACATTTATTTTTCGCTTGGTCCGGCCCCGTACAAGTGCCGACAATATTAAAACATTATTCTTATAACTATCGCCGCGTAAAACATCGCGAAAGAGGCGAAGACGTCCGACACAATAATATTGTGGTAGTGAATAATGCCACCCAAGGACCCAAGGAAAAGAGATGACTTCATAAATAGTAATAGGATGGATATATATTATTATCTGGTCCAGCGAAGCAGACTTCCAGTCGTGATGATTGCGGGAACATAAGCGAGGATAGTGGCGTGGACCAAGATTTACTGCGTAAAGCGATCTAGGTACTTGCTGAGTGCAACGAAACGGAAAGAAGGAACGATAACGAGGTTGAAGATATTATGTTAAACTCTATATAGAAAAATAAATGTTCGTCTGTGTGTCCTTAATTTTCTCAAAAATAACTTGACCAGTTTCGCTGAAAATGGCACCGTTTGTTATTATTACAGCCAGGAAAGTTTAGAGCGTAGTTTGAATGAAATCCAATATGTAAAACTGTTGCTATAACGTTTTAAACTTTGTATGAAAAACATTAAACCCGCCATGTTGTATTGAGGTCAGCCAATAGATATACCACTCTGGTTATCTACAGATTACATATTCAAAGGTTTGTTTGGGTAGAATATTTTCAAAATGAAAAATACAAGTAGGTACTTACTTAAGAACTTTATTATTTAGATATATTTGGAAAGAAATTAAATTTTCAAATGAATGTTTCTTTGTTTCAGCTAGAACATTATAAATAGTCATTGTGCCATTTCTCCGCGGGGGTAGCAGTCTCCAGCGCATAGTCCACCAGTGTTATAATGGGTAACTTCAGCACAGGCGAAGTGTAACACAGATACGATAAAGTGCCGAGATGGTGACTTCTAATAACCTCTCATTAATACTCTCACCGAAGATAAATGATCCCTTTAATTACAGTCTGATAAGAGTACCTCCGTCAGGAAGAAAGTTTTAACTGGCATTAGAAAAGTGTAAGTTCGGAATCCCTGAAAATAAATTACTTATTAATTTACAAATGGATGTTGAAGTTTAAAATTTAATACTATCCTTTCAAGTATTGTAAGTTGTATTACTCACACCTTCTTTATTGTAATTCATCCAGTTCAATATTCCTTTCCGTAGGACTTATTAGGATTAAAACAATTAATTGCTTTTTCTAAATTAACACTCCGCTAATTATGGGTACATTCTCCACTGTCCAGAATGTCGAGACTTGTTAACTCAAGCCAGGGCCTTGACATTTTTGGTACCAGTCTAAATGATTTTTGTCAGGGTTTACGGAAATAAACTTCGAAGATTATTATTTAGCACGCACTCTACCAAAGCCTTGTTCAGGCTTTGACTTAAATGTTCTCTCAAATGTATATTTGTCATTGCTACATCCATATATTAAGTGCTCTTATTTGTCTGTAGCTCTAGTTTAACTCATTTCGTGTTGTGTATTTTGTGTAATTGGACAATGATCCGTTAGTAAAAAATAAAATAAGTAGTTTAGCACTGCAATGCCAGGTAAGCAGGGTGGATGGAATGCTATGTCATCTGTTATGGCTTACACTCCGTTTCGTCCACACATTGTCTCCTGCTATTCATATGCAGACTCTAGACATGACCCGTTCAAGTATTTGATTCACGTGGCCGTTTTATGTCTTCCCGGGGGTCCCCGACTTCTTTCATTTTTTATTTTTTTTTTTATTTAAAAAAGATACATAATTAATAATTAAACAAGGTTACAATATTTTTCAAAAGTTCAATATTTATATAAGATGTACCCCTATAATTAAGCTGAACTTGTGTGTATGGGGGTGTGTTATTTTTTTGTTCTTTGTTTATTTCTATGTTATATTATTCAGTGTATATTTTCAGTGTGTTTTTTAAGTTGTGTTTTAAAAAAATTAAAATCATTATTAATGTTTCTAATTTTTTTTTCTGGTAATGAATTAAAAAAATTAACTCCAAGATATTTATAATTAAATTGTCCCATTGTTTTTTTTGCATTTTGGAATTGGAAGAAATGATGTTTGTCTAAGACTTGTATTATTTTTAAATGGTGCAGTTTTGTTTAGAATATTATCTTTATAAATTTGCAAAGTTACATCATAGAAATATAATTCTTTTAATTTTCTGACTTTGAATTCTTTAAATAGAAGATCTGACGAGTATGTGTATGGCTTGTTTGGAATTGTTTTTATTATTAATTTTTGTGTTATGTAAAGAAGTTGCGTGTGATTTTTATAAGTTCCACCCCATCCTACAATGCCATATTGTATTATTGATTGGCAGAAAGCAGAGTACGTCATTCTAAGTAATTCTTTGTTTAGAATATGTCTTAAACATCTGAAGATGTATATTAGTTTCCTTATTCTGTCTTTGAGTAAGTTTATGTGAGGGGACCATTTTAGGCGTTGGTCTATTGTTATGCCTAAGTATTTAATTTGCTTTCTATAGCTAAACATGATATATTGCAGTTATGTTGTGTATATATTCTAGAGTGGATCAAAATATTTATTTCTTTAGGTGTTTGTTTTTTTGTGCAAAATGGGATATAATAAGTTTTTTTTTAATTCAACGTTAGCAAGTTTATGTCAAACCACATTTTCAGTTGATTGATATCCGTGTTAGCTATATCGTTTAGTTCAGTCCATGTATTTGCTTTCAATAATAATACTGTGTCATCTGTATAAGATATAAT